>QFDT01000722.1:0-20076 GCA_003315915.1 Macrolepiota dolichaula | reverse complement strand
CAGTCTGTATCTAAATCATAATCCATGATCTACTATAACATTCTATCTACTCTGAGTCATCATTACCTGAGATAGTAGAATGTTTGGATGAGGTGGGGAAGCCCATGGAGGACTCCTGAGGCGTAGGATGAGGAGGCCAAGGAGGATGAGAATGAGGATGAGAGATTGTAGGGAACAATCTCTGAGGACATCTCCTGGTAATAAGAGGCAATAGCACAGAGTGGTACATCTTCTGAGAAGTCAGAAGAAGCATTGGACAAGTTGTCGAACAGCCAAGGCTGTGACGGGTAGTGGTGCCCATATTCTCCTGACTCAATAAGCACAGCAAGAACTCAAGGAAGTTTCTGCTCGTCGTGGAACATGTAGGGATGTCGCCAGGTCATGCAATTATCTGTAACTGGATAGGGGTGCCATCTGTTCTCAATGGCTGCCATCCAGCACATTGGGTACATGCTAAGGACTTCGCTGTCTCCGATTATGTGGTGGTAAGGAGCCGCATGCATAGCTCATTGTAGAACTGCATTTAGCTTGTTGCAATTGTAGATAGGGGGGAGAGGTGTGAGCCTATAGTTGGAGGTATGCCCAGAGATGACTCTGAGAAGGTTCTGTCCCTCAGGAACTAAGATGTGAGTTCTTGGGTCCATAACATCAACTACAGAATAGTCCAGTATTTATACATTTTGAGATACTTCTTTACTTTACTATTTTGTTCATTGCTCATTAAGATGAAACACTGCTAACGGGATTGGAAGGAATGTTGGAATGAGATGGTGTTCTGGGAATGGAAGCCTGTTGTGAAATGGAAGATGACGGATCTACAGAATCTGTACTATCGGAGTTCTCTTGATCCAAAGGCAATGATGAGGTAGAGAAGTGGCTGATACTAAGATCGACAGGAGAGTTGGTCCAGCAGAGGTCGTAGGGTCAGCCCATCAGGTACAGGTGGGTGAAGGATGTATCTCCAACGATCTGTCTCCATCTGTAGTTGTTGGATCTGGTGAGTGCGGGCCAAGTGATAGTGGTCTCATAGAGTCTGTGCCAATAGATATGGATGAATGGTGAATTATTCCATACTTGGTGAAGGTGGTGGTTGAGGTACTGGGACTCATACCAAGGGGGCAGGGGTGTTCCATGTGGAGAGGTGGATTGGCCCGGTACTTCTTTGTAGTCCAGAATATCAAGTAACTCGAGGTGCCACTTGTAGAGCCAATGTAAGGGGTTTGTTGTTGAGACCATAACAGTTTGGCTACCATATGTAGAAGACTGGGTATGAGACCTTTATCTCTTAGATAGCATCATTGCTTTACATGCCCCTTGAACCTATATAACCAGTGAGAAATGTATTTCTTTTGTGCCATATTACCATATCCTCCTCCTCTCTAAACCACTGTCTTTACAATATCTACTTTCTTTAATCTATGTTGCTATGCCAATATCACCCACTGAGATGCCTTGTGTCCTGACCAAAACTCCTGTTAAGCATTATGCAGGCCAATTAGAAAGACAAAGTCCCTGAAAATACAAGGCCTTGAAAGGAATTAAGATACACCCCTTCTTGACCTTGTACCACTACCTTCCCTTTTGGGACATTGGGGTGCACATTGTTGAGAATATACACTATGCCTAGGAAGTCTCATTCCAAGTATACACCCGCCACCACTGAGGGCCCCAAGCTCTCACAATGCACTGAAAATTTCCTCGCCATGATCAATCAGGACAATCGTGTCAAGGGAATTATTTGCACTGGACCATTCTATGCGCTCCCCGAGGCTGTTTGCTCCGTTGTCCAACATGAGCTTGCGGCCATGAATATTACAAACATTGTGAGTGAAACACCTGCTCATGTTGCCAGTCCTGTCCCACTTCAGTGGGACACCACTTCTGAACCACATCGTGGAGATTACTCCGACATCCTCAACTATATGGAGGCTTTCGCGCATTGGAAGAACCCGTCCATTGGACCACTCCCTATGACCCCATCAGCTGCCGCTTCCTCCACTCAGCCCACCCCCACTACCTCAATTGTACTGGAAGCTTCCAGACAATCTTCCCCTTCCCCTTCTTTATCGACCTTGACGGTTAAGCCCTCTAAAGAGGCACCTGAAGATGATGAAGAGGATGTGTCCTATGCAGACAACACTTTCGATGACTTCGCTCACTTCATGCGTGAGTCTAGCAATTGCTTCAATGTTCTCAAGGCTCTGCTCTTAGGGGCTTCTGCCGCCAAACTCAAGAAATTCCAGGAGGCCGTCAAACCATGGGCCGACCTCCTCACTCATTATCCTGATGCTACGCTGTCCCCGCCCTTCCCACCTGCTACACATTTGCCTCATACTGAAGATGTGGCTATGCTTCCCCCACCTTGCTCCTTCAATGAGGCTTCAATTCAGACCACGCCCCCTCCACACCCCAAGGTGCATGTCGAGGAACCCATCACTGGCACACCTCGTGTCAGAAAATCCTACACAAACACTGCGGCCCACCCCACCAGTCCACCTCACCCTCCCAATGTGTCTGCACCGCCACCTCCTCATGCCAACCCTGCTCCAACCCAGGAGCCCGTCTCAGAAAGGTGCCCTGCTAAGCGCCCTTATTATGCTACTCGCAGCCCTACTCACCACCAATTTTACATTTCAGTTGACAGCCAGGCCTTGTCCCTGGCCTCTCTCTCCTTTCCGCAGCTTGTACGCATGTGCAACACTGCTCTCACACGTGCCAAATCCACCTTGAAGGTGGATTCTGCATGTTTCTCTTCATTCGGTGTCACATGTGCCACCTCTGTGGTCCCTACAGATGCTGACCTTGACACAGTCACGGCTGCTCTAAGTGCCAAACTCCCTGCCGCTTCCCTCTCCCTCCCAGTGTCGAAGTCCTTTATTAAGGTCATTGACATCCCTTTCCACAAAGCCAGCCATGGTGTTCCCCCTTCCATTGACGAGTTGCAAGCTGAGCTCCACTTGTCTATTATTAACCTCTCACACGTGTTGCATATGCGATTTGTACGTAACACTCCAAAGTCTGATACCAGCACCCTCTGGATCAACTTGATTGACACTCAACGAGGCACCCGCACCTCCTCCTACATCAACTGGTGGCTCCTCCTCAACGGTGCCGATTGCCCTATCCGTGGTGCCAAGGCCCACACTGGCACCCCCCAGTGTTGAGTTGATATCTCCACTCGTCACATTATGAGCTATATCTGTGTAGTCTATATCTGCACTAGATAAGGTTCTACCAGATGAATCTAGAGATAGATCATCTGAGACCCACACTTGATCCATGGTGGAGTACTCATGTATCCGCTCCATTCTCCATGGACCCACCTGTCCAGAGCAATCCACTGGACGATCCTATGCTATATGTAGAACCTTTCCACCTTATGATCCTTAGATACTTCTATGAATACACTCTTTAGAATAGGTATATAAACCCTATGTATTCCCTAATGTATTCTACAGTTCAATACATCTCATTTACCACTCTATTGCTATATTCTCTACTCTCAACTCTATTGCCCTATACATCCAGTGAGTGTTAGATCACCTCACCACTGTGCATAGCACCATTATGGGTGCTTCCCCATAGTCCTATTCTATAGGACCCTGTTGCTGCTAGGACATATTTACAACACCCAGTGTCAGCAATGCTGGAAATGGGGCCATCCTTCCTCTGCCTGTTGCCGCCCCACGCTGACTTGTCCTACATGCCAGGGTCCACACAAGAAGGACTCTCATTGCTCTATGGCTGGATGCTGCAAGGGTAACCCTGCCGCCCACCCTCCTATCCCCCCGACCCCCGCTGGCGTGGCTTGTCCACACGTCTCCTCCTGCCTCAACTGCGGCACTAAACATGCTGTGGATGACAAACAGTGCCTGTTCTGGCACCACCGCTATGATTGTGATTGGATCTGTGGTCGGTACGCACGGGATGCAGCAAGCAAGAAGGCCTCTGCCCCATCTCGATCTTGGTCCAGTACCCCCGGACAATCCACCTCTGTGCCCTGTGTGCCTCGCTGCACGTGTCCTGTCCCTAACACCCCCGCCCCTGTTCCTGAGGAGATGGAAGCTGACAATTTGCTGGATGGAGTGTTTGGCAATGAAGACAACGCCCTGAGCTATGCAGGGTAATATTTCATTCTTTTGAGGAGGCTCTTCCGGTGCATTACCTTATGGCACTGGTTGTTTTTCTTTTCTATATTGTTTTGGTTCTGTTTTGTTTGTGGCTGGGATCATCCTCATTTCGTACACCATGTTGAGGCGTGTCTATTGTACTTCTTAGTCTACACAGCAGTGTAGATATTGTTTTGGACTTTAGGCTCCAGCCACCCTTGGAACTGCTATCGTGCGCCCATTTGTTGTACTTAGTCTACGACAATAAACTTGGATTTTAAAAAAAAAAAAAGGAATTAAGATATGTAAAACTGTCCAAAGTAAAAGAACAGGTGAGTTTTCTCTTTACACACAATAGAACTTAGCTGATTGTTTTTAAGTCAGTTTTGACAATAATAGACATATGCCTCCCTTGCCCTCTAGCCAGCCACAAAGGGCTAGTCCCAGCCCTGAGGTAATAGATGAGGATGCTCAGAAGATTATTTTGTTGCTTGGTACTACTACCTCCAATATACATTTGCTTGCCACAAATGCAAACATTGAGCATGCTCACAAAGAGATCAATGCCAGTCTAAAACACTACAGAAAGTCCTCAAGGACAGGAGCAGGTGCTTCTGCACCCACTGCTTGTCCAGGGCTGTCAAAGCCCAAGCTCAAGCCCAAGCCCAAGCCCAAGACAGCTGTAGGTTGTAATTTTGCTTCCATCCCTGCAAGGGCCCAGTCAGTGAGTACCATTCTTTTTTGATATAGTATTGGAATATTCACAAATCCTCAGCATACAAGCAACCCAGAGCATTGTGTTGGTACAATAATACTACTTCCATTTGGCATTGACTGGGTAAGAAGTTTCTTATATTATTTATATTCAAATTAATGAATTGTTATGACCTTCCTAAGTGATCAACTCAGGTTGCAACAAGTGATGAAGACTTGAGGGCGATGAGAGAGTAGAGAAGGGGAATCAACGAGTTGGTAAAGCGTAAGGAATACAGCAGAGTATCTAGGTGTATATATACTACTGGGTATTCCTACTGGAGAGTCCATAATGGCGGCTGAGTAAGTGTGACGTCGTAGCTGAGTAAACGGTGGAGTGGTCGCAGAATGAGAAGTAGTGGAGGAGAGACAGGTCCTTGACAGGTGGGGCAATGATAGGAATGGATGGATGTTATAGTACACGATAGCCCCAAGGGAATATAACATGAATGATGTTTCATCCAAAAATTGATAAAGGACACCTATAACTATTCCCATCACAAGAAATACATTATTCATAGTTATGCTAACCCAAATTCTATCCTCAATTAGCTGAAAAGTGGGTGTCTCTTGAACAATTTGGTAAACATTAATAATCTTGTCAAGTGCAAATTGGTTGTAATAAATCAAAACAGGGTCCTCACCATTAGGGAGGATTGGTCAAACAAAGCATTCACCAAATTTTTTAATAACTTGTTTCTGGAGGCATTTGCATGGTACTGGAAATGTGTCAGTAGGAATGCATGCTCCTGGCATATTGTTAATGTGTGGTGTGAAAAGTTTCACATTCCACATTTCTGTGGTATGGATAGCCCAGACAGTGTCCAGGTTGTTAGGTATACTTTGAAGGATCAAATTAACAACAAATATCAGAGAATTTTTCTTAGTAAGTGCAGCTTTTTTCTACATAATACAAGCATTGACCAATTGTAGCATTCAATATTCAAATTCCAGAGCCTCTTGTTTTCTTGTGGAAGGGTATCAGCATGCCTGACAACATCCTCTTTCTTGAGGAGTTAAGTGATGACTCTGAGTGAAATGTTGCACTAGACCTCAAGAGGAAGGTCATTGATATTTTCTTTGGCTCAAACAGTCTCAGTGAGTTTACAGCTGCAGGTTTTTCTTTTTCAATTTAGCCATGTTATGCATACAGCATCTTCACCACCAAAAAAGGCAAAAATAGCCTGTGATAAACATACATCCTCATTTCTCTCTGATGAGTCCAATTTTTAATGAGCTTGAAGCTTCCAAGGCTCCACACATCACAACTCCAACTCCTGCCAGCCCTACTACTGCTCCCTCCAGCCTCACCCACCATAACACCCTTCACAAAACTAGAAACCTCCTGACAACATTTTCATTATCATGAGTTATTGGTGCCAGAACAAGCCAGCTCTTCCTGCCAGGCTCAGACATGAATGGGTGGCCCACACTAGACAAAGAGATTGATTTCCTTGCATAGTCTTCTATTTGTTGTGATCTCTCTGTCTTCCTTGTTCCTCCTGTTAACCTTTCTCTCACTTAATCCAGATAGTCATTTTTCTATGTGCTTAGCCTCACTCAATACTTGCTTCACCCCCTCTTACTTATGAATTATTACTAATTCAATACCTATGTTACCATGTGGGATATGACCTAAGTTAGAGTTGTTACACAGCAAAAACAATGCACACTCAAGATATGTATTCAGTGTGTCAGACATTGAGCCTTCAGGAAAGAAAGTTTACTAGCACATTATATTGATATACACACAGTAACTACATATTCTGCACAGTTAATATAGATTCTGCACAGTAACTATGTGTTGTCTGCAGTATGTATATATTGTGTGTGGTGGGTATACATTCTGTGCAGCAAGTATATAACTTGCACAGAGACTACATAGTGTGTGCAGCACCAATGTAAATAAAGTCCACATTGGTGCAGCATACCATGGGAATGGCCTATGGGCTAGTCAACACTGAAGGATCACTTCAATAATTACCTTCAGGCTGACAACACATGTTGTCTTGAGTACTGAACTAAGACTGACAACTTCTGCTGTTAACAGACAGAAGTATGCAAAGTATCACAAATCCCTATGCTTACCTAAGCTGGGTATTGAGACAAGGGGACAGTAGTCTTAGATAAGCAGCAAGCAAGAGTGAAGAGATCAAGAGATCAGATAAGAGGTAAGGATAAGACAGGCTGAGCTGTAGACAAGTTGTTAAGTCTGGGTCCTACAGACGCCAGACAGCTAGTTTATATACACAGAGGGCTAGGACCTGGGACACTACCAGATGACCCCAGGAACTCTAGTCCTTACTAATTACATGGAGAAACTAATATCTCCTAGCCAATGGCATAAAACCCTTACTGATTGTTAACAATGACACCATATGACAACATAGATAAAGATCTTATCTTACTGATTGTTCCAGAACCCTCTAGAACGATGAGGAGTGATAAACTACAGATGGCACAGATAATCAACACATGATATAGATAATAATGATCGGCGCGTAGCTCCTGAACGGATGCACGCTCCGCGACGTCCCGGGTATCGTCAGAATGCGACGGACGAGGGCTTTCCAACGGTACTAAGCACGAGATAAACGGCCCAGTATTCGGCGAGATACAACGTAAACAATGTATTCTGCCAAATCTGTGACACAAAGTTCACTTGGCAGTTACAACAACAAGGGTTGTATTAGAGAGAACAAGTATAAGAAAACAAGCAAGAGAGAGAATACAAGCTGGTAAATAGGTAAACACTAACCAGGTTGAAGCTAAAGCTTCAACTACAGAAATGTCCAGTATTTATACAGTTTGGAATACTTCTCTACTTTACTATTTTGTCTATTGCTAACTAAGAGGATATGCTACTAGCAAAATTGAAAGAGGTGTTGGAATGGGATGGTGTTCTGGGAATGGAAGCTTGTTGTGAAATGGAAGAGGATGGATCTACCAGTTCTCTCTTGCTTGTCTTCTCATACTCATCCTCTCTAATACAACCCTTGTTATTGTAACTTCCAAGTGAACTTTGTATACTTCTGCCTGTCAACAGTTAGTCTTAGTTTAGTATTCAAGACAACACATGTTGTCAGGTAATAATTTGTTATGACCTTCCTAAGTGTTCAACTCAGGTTGCAACAGGTGATGAAGACTTGAGGGCAATGAGAGAGAAGAGAAGGGAAATCAACGAGTTGGTAAAGCATAAGGAATACAGCAGAGTATCTAGGTGTATATATACTACTGGCATATTCCTACTGGAGTGTCTGTAATGGTGGCTGAGTAAGTGGTAACATATAGGCTGAGTAAACAATGGAATGTTTGCAGATAGAGAAGTAGCAGAGAGGCAACAGGTCCATGACAAGCAGGGTGCTGATAGAAATGAATGGCTAATATAGTACACAATTGCCCCAAGGGAATATAACATCATTGAAGTAATTCTTCAGTGTTGACTAGCCTATTGGCCATCCCCATAGTGCCCTCTAGGTGAGCCCATAACACCTTAGACAATGTTGAAAGGTGAAAAGAAAACACCAGGTAGTTTTTGCCTTGTTAGGGCTTAAAAAACTCAATACTAGCAGTGAGAGAGAGAAAGAAAGAGAAAGAGATAACACTGTCTAGTAGCAACAATGCTAAGATTTGAATTGGAGAAACTATCTAATACAACTTGCATATTTATTGTATATCCACAAGCTGTGCAAAGATAGTAATAGTACTGGAAAGGAATAATGGAGGTTCTTGGTTAAATATAGGTAGGAAGGAGATAGAAGTCCATAGCTAATCATAGAAGCAGGTAAAAAAACCTGTAGAATGGAAAAGAAGAGAAGGAAAAGTGGGAGTCTGTGCTTCTAAGAGTCTGTGAGCTCTAAACTTAGAGATACCTTTTTCTATTGGTGTTAGATGTCCATCTGCTCCAATTCTAACTCTCCATCTTTGTTGTGCATTTTCCAATCTTTCCACATTGCATCAACTATCATTGTGTTGATAAGAATGTTGAAGGAATCAGAAATAATATTCATAACAGTTGAGGCTATAACATTCACCTGGTGTTCTCCTTCCATCTCTTGACATTGTCTAAGGTACTTGACATTGTCTCAACTGTAATTTCAATTGTCACTCTTATCTGCTGTCTTATCTGACCACAGCACAATCCTAGGTTAAATTAGAAGTATTGGATCCATTGAAAGATCTAACTAGCCTCATTGTGTTCAGTACAGATGTGTACTACTGAACAAAAGCTCTGGAAAAATCCTAACATACAGCATGCCAAAGCAAGCACCAGTGGACCATGAGAACAGTAATTTATAGTGTGATTATTCTTAAGTTGTTATGGTTCAGTGGGATCCTAGACCTAAGTCAGGAGGTGCCTAACTAATTAAGAACCAAGATTCTTAACCAGCCTACTAATAAGTGAATTGGCAAGTTACAATACCACTGTATCAGTAAGCACAGATAATGTTGAAGTGGCATGGTTGTCAGTCCTTTAACTCAGAGGAATAGAGTTAAAGACTGACCAATCTTGAATTAGACAGGTTACAGCAGTAATAACAGAAGAGAATCAAAAACTTGGAGTTTTGATCCTGTATCTATGTCTATTTATGCAAGTCCTAAGGTTCTTGTGTACTACTGTATATATGAGTCAGAATAGTCTGTACAAGTCATACAATTGAAGAAAAAAAACTAGTAATACACTACAGAACATCCAATGAGTCTGTCTGTATCTAAAATTATAGTCCATGAGCTACTATGGAATTCTATCTACTCTATGTCATCATTACTAGAGATAGTAGAATGTTCAGACAAAGTGGGGAAACCCAGGGAGGACTCTTGAGTTATAGACAATACAGAGGAGGATGAGGAGACCAACAGAGACAAGGAGGATAAGGAAGAGGACAAGAGATTATAGGGAACAATCTCTGAGGACATCTTCTGATAGTAGAAGGCAATGACATAAAAAGGAACATCTTCTGAGGAGTTAGAAGAAGTACTGGACAAGTTATCTAACAGCCAAGACTGCAACAGGTAGTGATGTCTGTATTTTCCTGACTTGATGAGTGCAGCAAGAACATGGGGGAGTTCTTGCTTACTGTAAAACATGTAGGGATGTTGCCAAGTCATGCAATTATCCATGACCAGATAGGGGCACCATTTATTCTCAATAGCTGCTATCCAACACATAGGATATGTGCTGAGGACTTCACCATCTTGTTGTGAATATGTCCTAGCAGCAACAGGGTCCTAATCAATAGGACTATGAGGAAGCACCCATAATGGTGCTATGCACAGTGGTGAGGTGATCTAACACTCACTGGATTTGTATAGGTAGTAGAGTTGAGAGTAGAGAGTTTGTATAGCAATAGAGTGGTAGAAGATGTGTATTGAACTGTTTAATAGAGATGAATACATAGGGTTTATATACATATTCTAAAGGACTATTCATAGAAGTATCTACAGGATCATAGAGTGGAAGGGTTCTACATATAACATAGGATTGTCCAGTGGATTGCTCTGGACAGGTGGGTCCATGAAAAATGGACCGGATACATGAGTACTCCATGTTAAGTATGTGAACAGACGAAGTCAGACCGTCAGCCAATTGGGTCGGTCGAATGTCAGTGGAGTTGGACCTTGGCTTCAGCTTATATGCTGTGCCATCCCTGCTGTCATGGTCCGGATTTCGGACAGGCAAAGAGGAAGGAGTGCGCCAGAGCAACTTAAGACGGGACAGAGTTACGAGGGGAGACTAAGTTGATATTCAGACTGAGGTACAAGGTAGAGGACATAGGGTTTATATACTCAAAGGAATTGGAGAAACGGAGAAACAAAAGATAAGAAGGACGAATGGGAGAAACAGACAAAGTGGATACTAGGGCATGCAACGAGGAGCAAGGTCTAGGGGTCAGGAACACGTACACGATAGGAGGACAAGTATCCAACGGAAAATAGGAGAATGAAAGAATATGAAATAGGACGGAGAAACTACGGACAGAGTGAGACACAACAAAAACAGGACAGGTTGGCCGACAGTCAGAGATTTGCCCCACGATGCATTGGTTGCCAAGCAACCGTGGGTTAGCAGCCAGTTACCCCAAGGCAACTGGTACCATGAAGGAACCAATGTTGGTCGAATGTTGGAGAACAAGAACAAGAAGTTGGCAGGTATGGGCGTCAGGGCAGCGTCGGGTCAGGGCAGCGTCGGTCGGATCGGGTCGTGACACTCCACCATGGATCAAGTGTCGGTCTCAGATGATCTATCTCTAGATTCATCTGGTAGAACCTTATCTAGTGCAGATATAGACTACACAGATATAGCTCATAATGTGACGAGTGAAGATATCAACTCAACACTCCTCCTCACTCAAGACATTAGCTATAGATTGCTAGTTGAGTGGTTAAGCACAATTCCAAGATGAGGTCTGAATTGTTCAAATAGAACTTTGTCAAGAATCTTTGTGAGAATGTCAGCTGGATTGTTCTTGCCATCAATAAAGGACAGCTGAACAAGTTTTTCTTCCAGGACTTCTCTAACATAATGGTAACGGATATCTATATGTTTGGAGTGTTTTTCTTGTATTGGGTTTTGGCTCCAAAAGATAGATCCTTGGTTATCACCATATAGTTGAGGAATAGGAATCTTGTAACTGATTTCTCCAAGTAATTGGAAAATTCAGACAAGTTGGCAGCTGCAATCAGAGAGTGCCATGTATTCAGCCTCAGTTGAGGAAAGTGCAATAGTTTTCTGTCGTCTGCTTATCCATGATATGGGGCCAAAATTGCCAGTAACAGAATGTCTATTGGTAGGATCTTGAGCCCAGTCAGAGTCAGAGAAAGCTTGGACTCTATCTTTGGATAAACCATGATAGACAAGAGCATAGTCTTGTGTACCAAGAAGGTATTGGCACAAGTGAAGTCCAGCTCTATAATGTTTGTCTGAGGGGCTAGCTGATTGTTGGGAAAGTTTGACAACTGCATATGCAATGTCAGGACAACTTCCAATCATCAGGTACATTAAAGATCTAACCAGTTGCTGATACTTTTGGCAAAAAGCAGGGTTAACAGTGCCAGTGTAAGGTTTGAAAACAAATCCCTTCAGTAAGGGTGTGACCTTTGGTTCATGCTTGATATCAAAGCATTGAAGGACTTTCTTTAGATAGTCCATTTGGTCAATAAATAAATATCTTTGTTTTCTACTGTGTTTGATGCACATACCTAGGAACTCTTTTAGAGATCCTAAATCCCTGAATTCCCATTTCTGGGTAAATTTCAGCTTCAACTCATAGAGGAGCTTGGATTGTCTAGGACCCATGAAGGCTACATCATCCACATAGACTATTGCTATAATGAGTTCTTTTGTCTGTGGATGGCAATAGAAATAAATGCCAGCATTGGATTGGCACCGTCTAAATCCTATAGTGAGCATAGATGAAGTCATCTCTCACCACCAGGATAATCCAGCCTGTTTAAGGCCATAGATTGCTTGATGTAGTCTCCAGACTTTGTTTTCATGTCCAGGGAGACAAAAGCCTTCTGGTTGTTCCATGTAGATTTCTTCATCCAGTTTCCCATATAGATATGCTGTCTTTACATCAACACTGAGGATGTCCCAGTCCTCAATAGCTGCAAGACCAAGTAATAGTCGAGCTGTTTCATATCTGACTACTGGAGAGAATAACTCATCAAAGTCAATTCCTTTGACTTGAGAGAAACCTTTAGCAACAAGGCAAGATCGTAGTTGACCATCAGCCTTCTCTACAAACACCCAGCAATTTTTAATCGCTTTTTTTCCCTTTGAAAGGTCCACCAATTCATAAACTCCTCGTTTAAAGAGTGCTTCAAGTTCTTCAAGGCAAGCATCAAGCCACTTCTGTCTGACTTCAGCAGGTAATTTTGCAATGTCTTTAAAAGTGACAGGTGTGTCTTTTTCAGACGTTCTTTGTGCCAAGAGAAAATTGATGAAAGCTACTCCTCCTTCCTTCACAAGGCAAGAGAAAGAAGACTGCTGATCTGGATCTACCAGTCCAGATAGAGAGGGGGGATCACTTTCCTCTTCCTCATATTCTTCTTTGTCAGTATCTTCAAATTCTTCCTCTTCTTCATTTTCCTCCAACTCCTCCTGTCCTTCATCGTCATGAGGATCAGGTATAGGTTCATCTTGTGGAGGAAATAGTTCATCATAGTCTCTCATTATTTCAGAGGGACATTTATTTTCACCATAGACATTGCCAGGCCTTGTAGGTAGGTGAGTCTGACAAGTTGAACGTCTAGGTTCTGGTGCTGGAACAGGAGTTTTAGGTCTCCTTGGTCTCGAAGGACCAGCCTCAGGCTGATCAGGCCTTTCAGATTGTTCAGGCTCCTGCTGTGGAGTCACTGAAGGTGGAGATGTCTTAGGTCTCAAAGGTGTTCCAGGTGGTGATGGTGATGATGATGGAGCTCTTGTGGATGGTATTGAAGGAGGTAAAGGTATATTCCTTGGTTGAGGAGACACAGGATGCCAGTCCAGAGACATAGGCATAGGTGGTGGCAGTGCATCCTTAGTTGTCTTGGTATAGGATAGTGTTATGGACCCAGGAACTCACGTCTTAGTTCCTGAGGGACAGAACCTCCTCAGAGTCATCTCTGGGCATACTTCCAACTATAGGCTCACACCTCTCCCCCCTATCTACAATTGCAACAAGCTAAATGCAGTTCTACAATGAGCTATGCATGCGGCTCCTTACCACCACATAATTGGAGACAGCGAAGTCCTTAGCACGTACCCAATGTGCTGGATGGCAGCCATTGAGAATGGATGGCACCCCTATCCAGTTACAGATAATTGCATGACCTGGCGACATCCCTACATGTTCCACGACGAGCAGGAACTTCCTTGAGTTCTTGCTGTGCTCATTGAGTCAGGAGAGTACAGGCACCACTACCCATCACAGCCTTGGCTGTTTGACAACTTGTCCAATGCTTTTTCTGACTCCTCAGAAGATGTACCACTCCATGCTATTGCCTCCTATTACCAAGAGATGTCCTCGGAGATTGTTCCATACAATCTCTCGTCCTCATCCTCATCCTCCTTGGCCTTCTCATCTTTATCTGCAGCGCCTACACCTCAGGAGTCCTCCACGGGCTTCCCCACCTCGTCCGAACGTTCTACTGTCTCAGGTAATGATGACTCAGAGTAGATAGAACATTATAGTAGATTATGGACTATGATTTAGATACAGACTGACTCATTGGACACTCTGTAGTGTACTAGTAGTTTCTCTTCTTTAATCAGTGACTTGGACAGACATTTATGACTCGTAGATACACTAGTACACAATGACCTTTGGACTTGTATAAATAGGCATAGATTACAGGATCAAAAACTCCAAGTTTTTGATTCTCTTCTGTTGTTACTACTGTAACCAGTCTAATCCAATATTGGTTGATTCTTAACTCTATCCCTCTGAGTTAAGAGACTGATAACTGCAATGCTTCAAAGTTATCTTTTGCTTATTGATACATTGGTATCATAACTTTGCCAATTCACCTATTAGCAGGCTGGTTAAAGATCCTGGTTTTTAATTAGCTAGGTGCCTCCTAACTTAAGTTTAGGAGCCCGCTGAACCATAACAGGACTTTGTTGACAAAGCAGCATAAGCGCTAGTCATGCTCTCGTCACATGTCACATCACGTGACAGCATAAGCGCCGTCACGGGCGCTCGGACCGGATCATTGACTCTGATCATACGTTGATCATCGAAGCATTGATCACACGAGGTTGTGCGGAATGAATACCTGCACGCTTCCATTATGCTACTTATTAATAGAACAATAGAGTAGCTGACAGTTCTCCACTTGCGTTCATTCTGCATCTGTCGATGGGCTCGTCAGCGTAGTATGTAGTATGTAGATACCCTGGACCCTCTATGGTATATAAGGACCTTAGATACGTCCAATTATGATAACTTTCTCTGCTCTTTTACTCGCTCTCACCAAGCTCAAACACCTTAAGTTTTCAAGCTCACCACCGTCTCCTATAGCAAGGCAAGTGTTTCCCTATCGTACACTACTATGCGTGCTCGTCGTACGCTTTGCTTTCAACAGGTTATGGGCCCCGGTTAGCCTGTACGATATGCGAACCCGCATGTGCGCGTCCAGCCTTAGGCTCACGCTGCACTGCGATCCCCGCACGTCGAGGGTACACCGAATAGCCTTGTTGACACGGTGATGATCGTCCTTCGGGCTCGGATCAGACAAGTTCACCTGTCCCCAATTCGCTTACCCTTGGTCATACGAACCGGCGGTTCATAGCTCGTTGGAAGCGTCCACCCGCTCACAACTTGATGCTTACGAACCTTGCTTTATGCAGATCACAAATGGCTTCCACTGTCATCGCCAACCTCCCAATTCTCAACGGCGCCATCGACTACGACGAATGGCAATACGACGTCGGAGGCTACCTCGACCGTTTCACGATGACCTGCCCCAACCTTGGCATGGTCACCCTAGGTGCTGTGATGCGCGGCACAATTACGCGCCACCCTGATCCCCGTCCCGCTGTGCTTGACGCTGACGGCAACGTCGCTCGCCCAGCAGGCGCTGCGCTTACCCAAGCACAGATCGCCTCTCAGAATGAGTGGGACATGGTTGATCGGAACGCCATCTCGGCAATCACACAACAACTAGGAAAGGAGATCAGAAGACACTCCTACGATACGAGTCGAGAACTCTGGGAATCCCTCAGGAACCGTTTCGGTGGCTTTACAGTCACCTCAGTCTTCCAGAACATCGCTTGGCTGCAGGACTTCCAGTTCTCCGGCACGGCTGATCCCACTACGGAGATCGCCGCATGGGTCAACAAGATCAACGCGTTATCCGCGAACCATCTTGATATTGACGAAGCCGTACAAGCGTGCTGGCTCATCCAGCGGATCCCACCAGCATGGGATCATGTCAAACAACGGTTAACCTTCGAGTACTCCCAGAACGTCCTCTCCCTGAATGTAGGGATCGTCGCCGTCGCAGTCCGACAGGCATATGACAATGCGCAACAAGCGCATGCCAATGCCGCCCGCTTCTCTGGGGTCCGTAATCACGGACAAAACCCCAACTGGAACCGCCAACGTGGCGGTAATAATAATAATTCCGGAGGCGGCCGCCAACAGCAACAAGGGCAGCCGCGTTCGCAGCAGCAGGGGAACAACAATCCGCGCCCTCCGGCGCAACCCCAGCAGCAGCAGAACCAGCAGCCGCCGCCCCAGAATAACCAGTCTGGTCAAAATGAGGATCAGAAGAAGCGTGGCCGCCGCGGAGGCCGAAAGAAGAAGGCAGCGATCGCTGCAGCAGCAGCAGCCACCGGCCCGGGCGCACCATCTGGTGCCGACCCTTTTGTCCAGCCGGGACATAGCTCAATCGCCCCCGTCGCGAATGCCGCGACGGTCTCTTCTTCGGCTTTCGCCATGATTGCCGAAACACCCGCTCCCCCCTCCACTCGTACCCTTCTCGCTCGAATGAGCAAGGCCGAATCCTCTCCGGCCGCGTTCGCCGCAACCGACTCAGCATGGGAGATGCCGCCTGAAGGGCATCTGCGAGGAAAGACGGCCTATCAGCAGGCCAAGCGTCGCGCTGTCAAGCGCTACGCGAAGAGGATGGGACAGAGGCTCGAGAGAGACACCTCGCCTCCCCAAGATGGGTTCGACACTGCCTTCTGGCAATCGACGTCCCCTTGTCCTCCTTCGCCCCTCATCACTCCTATGGAGCTTGATGATGACGCCGTCTCGCTGGGTACTCCTTACGGGAGCGACTCATACTCGTACGTACCAACCATTTCTACCTCAGGAAACACAGCTAACATATGTTCTCAGTCTGGGGCGCCGCACGCCCTCTCCTCCCCCCATGTGCGACTAGAGCGCCAGGCGGTTATGTCGGAGATAATAGACTTTATGACGAACTATGTAGTAAATGATGTATGCTGTACTGCTCCGCTGGCCTTGATGGCCGAACATGATTCTGTTCCCCCCGCGTCGAGTTCAGAACCTGAGAGTGTGAAATGTGAGATTGCATCGTGCAATGACTGCACTGCAATGGAAGCGTCCTATGGAAACGGGACGGATGCTCTATGGCTGTTGGATTCTGGTGCCTCACGGCACTTCACGCCATATTTAGACGACTTTACGCAGTTAGACCAATCGGTCGAATATGGATTCGTAACAACTGCATCCGAAAGGCTCCCCATTAAGGGTCGAGGTACAGTCGTCGTGCAGCATCATGTGAACGGGAAAAAGAAGATAAGCCGTATTTGGCCAGTCTACTATGTTCCCAAGTTTGTATCACGGCTCCTTTCGCTCGGCACATTTTTAGCCGAAGGCTTGAAAGTTGAAGCCACTCAAAGAAGGACGAGCCTCTTTACGCCTCGAGGCAACGGTTACATGGAAGCAGTTCCCCGCCAACCTGGTGGGACTATCCATTATGTACATACGCGTGTCATGAATAATCGCGCATATGGAATGTCTGTAACCTTAGATGCTTCGACTTACGATCTCTGGCACCGTCGACTCGGACATCCGTCACACGACGTCCTCCAAAAAGTCCGAAAACATACCCATGGCGTTGCACCTTTTACTCCCAGGGGTACCAATGTTTGTGAGGGGTGCGCTCTTGGCAAGCAGCACCAGAAACGTTTTCCGCCCGTCAAATCGACCGCGAAACGTTATCTCGAGGTTGTACACTCCGACCTCATGGAATTCCCCACCCTTTCGTACCACAAGTACAAGTGGGTGATTACGTTCGTTGATGAATATACCGGCCATGCGATTGTAGCGTTCCTTCGCCACAAATCGGAAGCATTAATTGCTTTTGCGAACTTCGCAGCAACCGCGGAGAACGCATATGGCAAGGTCAAACGCCTTCACACTGATAATGGAGGCGAATATTCATCCGAGGCGTTTAAGAAATTCCTCTCACAACAAGGTATCGAACATACGACGTCTGCTCCCCATATTCATCAGCAGAACGGTCGTGCGGAGCGGTTTAACCGCACTATACGCGAAAAGAGCGAAGCGATGCGTCTACACGCAAACTTCCCGGAATCTTACTGGGAATTCGCCGTTCAGACCGCGGTATACCTTTACAACCGCACACCGATGCGCCGATTAAATTGGCAGACGCCCCAGGAAGTCAGGACCGGAGTTAAGCCGGATCTGCAACGACTCAAAGTATTCGGCTGTGGTGCCTTCGTGTTCATTCCACCCGAGAAGCGAAAGTCTAAACTTAGCCCGCACTCGGAACCGATGCTTTTCATTGGTTACAGTGGAACCGCTAATTATAAATTCATGCGGCACACGGAGGGTAATGTGATCTTCGAATCACCCACTGCCATATTCGACGAGGATTGGTTCCCTAAGAAGCCAGTAGATGCGGCACGCCGTAAAGAGGCGATAGAGCGTGGCAGTATCCCACGTCTTCCTCCGTCATTACGCAATGATGACGGAAATAGTTCCAATAACGACCCTCCCCCACCACCGGAATTCCCCGCTACTGGTGCAGTGCCGTTGAACATCCCTGTTCCGCCTGTGCCTCAGCCTCCAGCACATCCTAATGCTCCTCCGCCACCGGCGCGCGAACCTTCTCCGCCTGCGCCGGGATCACCTCGGAGATCTCCACCAAGAGATCCCCCTCCTACTCCTCAGCCTCCGTTGAACGACCGGCCCGCTCCGGATCGTGTGCCAGAACCTCGGCCCCAGGAACCACGCAGATCTACGCGTGTTTCGCAACCACCATTGCGTCCTGGCAACGTGTACGGCGAAAGGAGAATCCCGTCTCACATCATCCGCGACTACGGACGCGAAGGTGAATGGGTTCCTCCACAAGAGCGACTCGTGCGCCACCGTGCTTTCCAATGGCATGGTGCACGTCCACCTGCTCAAGACCTTACGCCCGAACAAATCGCGGAAAGACGCGCGAATATGTATAGGCAACACATTGAGCAAGGGTTCTTACCCGTCTTCCCAGATGAGGAACCGGCTAATGCCGAAGAACCCATGGACGAAGACGCCCTGATCGCTAGACTAGTGGAAGAAGGGGGGCAAGATTTGATCGACTTCCTTTGCGCGAAGTCGGCGGAAGTAGTTGAGAAGCACGGGATTCCGAAGCAGCATCGCGATCTGAAGCATTTACCTGCTCAGGAGCGCGCAAAATGGGAAAGCGCTGAAGGAGATGAAATTAAAGCGCTAAAAGATCGACAAGTATACGAGTTGGTTGATCTACCCAAGGGGAGACGAGCGATCAAAAATCGCTGGGTCTATACGCCCAAGTCGGACGGACGATACCGTGCTCGACTGGTGGCAAAAGGTTTCTCCCAGATAGAGGGAATAGACTTCGACGAGCTATTCTCTCCTGTAGTCCGGTACGAAAGTACGCGCCTTCTCCTCGGCCTTGCGGCTTTAGAGGATTGGGAAATCGAAGGCGTAGATGTTAAAACCGCCTATCTATACGGACATCTGGAAGAAGAGATCTATATGGAACAGCCAGAAGGACATATTATTCCTGGCCAAGAGAAGAAAGTGTGGAGACTACGCCGAGCGTTGTACGGCCTTAAGCAAGCCGGCTTGTCCTGGTGGCGCGAAGTATCCGCGTCTATGACCAAACTAGGATTCAAACGATGCAAATCCGACGCTGGCGTATATATTTACCGCGACAGTAAGACTGGCAAACTTGTCATTGCCATAGTCTACGTCGACGATGTGCTATTTATGGGAAATGATCCTGCCCTTCTGAAAAAGAAGAAAGAGGAATTCAAGAAGCGATGGGATTGCAGGGACACATCAGGAAACGAGTTCCTTGGCATGTGCATCCGTCGTGATCGAAAGAACCGGAAGATTTACCTAGATCAGCGAGACTATTTACAGAAAGTCTTGGAGAAGTTCGAGATGACAGCGTCTAAACCCGCGTCGACTCCACTCCCTGACGGCTACCAAGCCCTCGCCAATCCGGACCCGGTTAATCCAACGATCCGACTCCGCTTCCAACAGGTGATCGGCTCCCTCATGTATATCATGATCGGAACACGACCCGACATCAGTTACGCCGTGACGCAACTCTCGCGACACGCCCACAACCCTACTCAGGAACACCTGAATCGAGCTTATCAAGTTCTTCGATACCTGAATGCGACCCGGCTCTACCGGATCACGCTAGATGGGGGAAAGGGTGAAGGAATCATATCCTTCAGCGATTCTGATTGGGCAGCTGA
>QFDT01000721.1:0-54338 GCA_003315915.1 Macrolepiota dolichaula | reverse complement strand
GGGCGGACGACGGAGTCGCCCTTGAACAAGGCATGGTCAACAGCGCCGCCAGTGACGCCGATAGCAGCGCCTGCGATTCCGCGAGCCAAACCAAACTTTGAAGAAAAAAAAAAAGTTAGAGATAGGGAGTGGGTCAGGGGCTCGAGGATACTTACACCAAAGCGAGTTCCTCTTTTTGCGGTTGAGAGACCAAATGATGTTGCGGAAGAGGCGACATTGACCCCCTGGTGGGAGACGGCGTCCCAGTTAGCCATGGAATAGTAAACAAGTCTCCAGAGGATAGTTAGAAGAGCTACTAGCATGTGATTGAAGCTCCTGGAGTAGTCTTATATATGCGGATGTCTCCCTCCTAAGTTTGTCTGAAGACTGATAGTCACGCGCGGGATGAACGCGGTCATAAAAGCAAATTACGACAGAATCACAGAGCTGAGTGAGCAACGAGCTGCAATCCCAGCTGATTAACTGAGCATGGACACGCTCGAGACTAGTCATATATCTGCTTTGTGAGTGTTGCCCATTGTAACCCACTTGACAAAGTCCGTCGCTAATGCTGCGGGAGCAGGCTCGACACAACCCTATCGTTCCCAGGCCTTCGCGTCTATTTCTGTCTCTCCTTGCTCTGCTCGACTCGGCCACAACACCACTCGACCTTGGTGTAATACGCGGCAGTGAGCAGCAAATGAACGGAAGAGGACACTACGGTCGAGTGGGTGGGTCAACAAAACAGCCGCAGAGGGTCTAATGCTAATGGACCGGATCAGTAAATCAAAACTACCATCAGAGTCGGAATGGTGATTTGCCCCACTACGACTCCCGTTACTCAGAACAACACCCGCCCTCATTCTATAGAACAAGATCGTCCCGGGCGCCTATAATGTCACCCATAGGCTCTGTATGCCATGATAAGGCGAGACTTGGACCTTTCACATCAGCCGACTCCTTCGCTTATACACTCTCCTGATCACACAGGCCTAGGCTTCCGCTCATTTCGTAAAAGCAAACCCGAACACTATGCACCTCCATCCACGTAGCCAACTTGGAAATGCCCCACAGCCCTAACAATGAAGCCCCCTTGCACCTCGGAAGCTCTTCGGCTCTGTATGGGCTATTTCGGAATAAAAATCTCGGGGGCCCATCCTGAGCTTGTCGAGTAGGTCCACCATCAAGTCAACAATCGAACGCGGCAGGACGATGACAAGCGTTCTAGGTTGCCCCCCAACCCCTTGTCCGTCTACTAGTGCAACTACGGATTTTGCAGGTCATTGAGAATTTGTGGATGGTTGATCAGAGCGTACACCGGTGCGTTCGGAGGACGTGCCATTTGTTACAGTCCGTTACCCAGTGCCCTGCGGAGGGCGTGTTGCAATCGATTTCATCGTCCTACTCCACGCGACATGATTAAACAACCATGCTGATCAGCACGACAGAAACGGAAATAATTGTGAAGCACTGATACAACATTACAGGCTCCAGAAGCTCCAATACTATTTCAAACGACGCTGAGTAGAAGCAAAAACAAAATACAAGTGAGCTGTGAAAATTGTGACCATGACCAATAGAACGGAGGTCATTTACAACCAGTACGAAAATCTACGAATTAAGATAGGAGTTCAAATCCATATTTCCGAAGCTTGAAGATATGTCAAATCCCGAATCACCTCCCGAATTGCCCCCAGTGAAATCGATCCCCCCAGAGTTACCCCCTGAAAAATCAAATCCACCAGCACTACCTCCTGAATAATCAAATCCACCAGCATTACCTCCCGAATAATCAACCCCCCCAAAGTTACCACCTGAGAAATCCAGTCCTCCAGAAGTATAATCACCGCCTTGTTGCTGCCCCGGGTCTCCCATATAACCCATCGTCGTGAACTGACTGTTGTCGTAGCCTTGGCCCTGCGCGGACGGGTCCAACGTTGCATACACGTCAACGTCCGCCTCGTATTCCCCATCCCCCTCGTCTATGTCATTATCATCATAATATTCTCCACCATCGTCCCCACCATCATCATCAGCGACATCGGCATCATCCTGATCATCATCACCATTCTCGACACCATCGTCCTCATTACCATCCTCATCCTCATCCTCACCTTCATCTTCGTCTTCGCCTTCATCCTCATCTTCATTCTCATCTTCGTCTCCATCCTCTTCTCCATCCTCATCCTCATTGTTGTCCTCATCCTCATCCTCATCCTCACCTTGCTCATCCTCATTGTCCTCGTCTTCATCATCATCCTCGTCCTCA
Organism: Macrolepiota dolichaula; assembly: GCA_003315915.1. NCBI lineage: Eukaryota > Fungi > Basidiomycota > Agaricomycetes > Agaricales > Agaricaceae > Macrolepiota > Macrolepiota dolichaula. Next base: position 52,090 of record QFDT01000721.1, on the reverse strand, counting down.
TCATCATTCTGCTGGACGGAAAAATTGGCATCATCTTCTTCGTCGTCTCCGCCAGTTTCGGTTGGGTCGCCTTGCTGATCTGTTGCCTGCCTTCGTTTCCGTGCCACCCGTCCAGGTTGACGTTGTCTTCCTCCTCTTGGTCCTGCCTGTCGTGTTCTTCCGCCACGCTCCACGCCTCCTCCGCTCGAACCTGTTTGTTGGACTTTTCCACCACCCCTCGGACCCATTCGTTGTATCTTTTCGTTTCCTTCCCTTGGACCCACCTGTTGTGCTTTTGCGCCCCTCCCCTTAGGACCCGCTTGTTGTACCTTTCCACCACGTCCTGCGCTTCCCGCTCGCTGTTGTGCTCCTTGTTGGCTGCCTTGGCCAACTGCCCTCGCTTGGGTTGCACCCTTGACACGCGCCGAAGCTTTTTTGGTCGCAATATTAACCCGGGGTGGCGCATTTGGTGTTGCAGGTTGAGCCTGTGGCGCTTTCTTTTTCCTTCCTCCTGGAGCAGTGGGAAGCGGCTTCTCGTTCCTGGCCTTCTTCCCCTGCGTTCCAGCAGCGGTTGCATTGGCCGCCTGCGGTGGGTTTCTTCCGTTCTTCCCATTCTTCCCTACAGGCGGCTGAGCTACTAAGGGCTGTGACTGCATCATAGGGTTGGCGACGACCCCTATCGGCTGCATCTGAAGTCCCATCTGCGGCGCCATCTGCTGCTGGCCCACCATCATTGGAACCTGACCCATGGACGCTTGCATCTGCGGCGTCATCTGCTGCTGGCCCATCATCATCGGCATCTGTCCTATAGACGCCTGCATCTGCTGCAATTTTTGCTGCTCCAACAGGATCTGCTGCTGAAGCAGACTATTTGGTTGCATCATGTTCTGCTGTCCCATCATACCCGTCCCCATCATGCCCATCATCCCGGTCTGCATTGGCATACCACCAACCCCCAACCCTTGTGCTCCGGCGTTCATCGCCATCGCCTGCTGCATCTTGTGATTCGCAAGGTTCTGCATCTTTTGTACATGTCTGATTAGGTCCTGGTAATTGACGTTTTTCGCTGGTTGCCCCGTTTGCATTGACAGAAGCTGTGCTTTCTGCTGCTGGATCATTAACGCGTTTGCGACACCTTGATAATTCGCCCCTGGCTGTCCCGTCATCACGGCCTCGAGTTGCTTCGCATCGATTCCAATTTCATTGAGGGGAACACCTGAAAACGCGATTTTCATACGTCCCCTGACGTTCGCCAGGTCCTGAGAAGAAATACCAGTAGTCATATAAAGGGCGCCCGAAAGTACTTTCGCCACGGAACTCCCGACCTTCTTCAGGTCGACGGCGCTCCCTGTCGATAACTGATTGTGTCCCATCATACTCGCGCCTTGCATTCCCATTTGCCCCATCATATTCGCGCCCTGCATTCCCATTTGTCCCATCGTCGGCGCAAAGTTCTGCGTTCCGACCATCCCACCAGGGACTCCAACCCCAAGACCCATATTTTGCTGCTGTTGCCCCGGAATCAATCCTGGAGTCATCGTATTCCCGATACCCATTTGTGTTTGTCCCCCCAACCCAAGCCCCGTATTCATCATGGCCTGTCCCGACAAATCCGTCGTCGGGGACAATGTCGCAGCAGTGACAGTCTGAGAAGCTTGATGCTCCTCTCGTAGATCATCCATTGCCGAAGCCCCAAACCACGATTTCTTCGAGCTCTTTTGCTTTTTCGCCTTCCCCTGGACTTGAATTGGGGTGAGGCTACTCCCTCCACTCGCCGACGATGAGTTGGACGCAACGGATAACATGCTGGGGTTGCTCCGCGGTAATGCAGGGCGAGCCTGTGGCTGCATTTGCATCCCTCCTGGATTCGCGACCGCCTGTGGTGCGGACATCCTTGTCATTTGGTTTGGTGGTCCGGCCCCTTGGACTGAGACATTTGGTCTTTGTCCCATTGGATGTCCCGGGAACGTGTTCGCATGGACTGGCTGGGGGTGGTGGTGTATATTGGGTTGGGATGTTGGGGGCTGAAGTGTTGGGGACTGGAGTGTTGGGGGTTGAAGTGTTGGGTTGGAGGGCACCGTCCCACTCCTCGTCGCCCCGTAATTCTTCACGATCGATTGTGCTGGGGTGAGAGGTATACCAGAACTCGTGGAAACGCGCTCGATACTCATGGCGACCGAACTACGCGGGCTCGAGATGGAAATATTGCTAGGAGAAGAAAAACCTGAGGATATGCTGCCGATGGATGGTCTACGTTGAACGCGGTAGTTGGCAGTTGTTGGTGAATTTGGGTATTGGTTCTCGGGTTGAACTGGTTGGTAAGGAGGAGGGGCTTGTACGAATGAGCCCGGAGGGGAACGCATATCAAGTGGGTGATCAAAGGTGACCTTCGGCGGGACAGATGTCATTTGGACGTAGTACCTGGTGTCATTGGTGAGTTTTCGTTATCGGAAGACAGGCTTACGGAGTTTCATACCACTTCTGCATCCTAAAGCTCGGCGTGTCAATCTCACAAGTTAGGGATGATCAATTAGTCGTACTCACTCTTGGTTCCAGTGCTGTTGCCAGCCCGGGGGTAATGGCCGCAAATCTTTCAACACAGTTTGTGCCATTATCCGTACTCTTCAGTCTACAACTTTGTGGCGTTCTGGGAGAGTCGGTGCAGGACTGGGAAAAAGTTGTGGAATAACAGGTGACAGCTACCACTAGCACGAAGGTTACTACTTAATAGTCCTTTCTCCCGTCTATCACGGGCGCGAATACACACATAGGATAGTTGATGCACGCCTGGAGTGTCATCCTTGTAATCTATCAAGAACCCTTCCGTTGGCCATACACGTCAACCCCATCTCGACTTCTCCCGGATGTGTTGTGCTATTTATAGGAACTAGACTCACAGTGACACAATTCCTTACTAACTCAAGCAACATTTAGCTCGGGCGATAGCTAATTTACACACGAGGCACTATTATCCTGAAGAAAGGTAACCCGCGTGTTGCGTTCCAAAAATTGACGAAAATACCCCAAGTTTCACCTATGGAAAATACAAGCCGTCATGAGCCCTTTTGACCTGAAAAAGACTTAGGCAGTTGTGATTGTATGATCAACAAATCTATTTACGAAAAGAACTAAACCTATTTCCATCCCAGCAATGCAGAGCTGTGTAGCACCTGCGTCCCCGAGTCGTCAACTTTGGAATTCTAGATACATGTGAGAACTGGAACGTTATCCGGCGATGGTTGCCGCATCAAATCAACTGTCAACTTGTCACTTGTTGTCCCTCGAAGCCGCCCAGGCAAATGTTCACAGAACTCACCGGTTTGACCAGTGCAGGCGGCAACCACGAGCTGTTTGTACGGCATCAAGGTGATCGACAGCCGTTTACCAAAACTGCTTGGTAAGTCTGAACCTGCCAAGTCTCAAATCTTTAGCGGTGGTATTGTGAATCGCAGTGACCTCGCTGTCTGTTCCTGACGCCAAGAAGAAGTATATATATTTGAATGTTCTTGATCAACTAATTGTTTAGAGAGCCAATATTGGGGAATCATTTGACTGTACTCAACGGCCTCGAGCCTTATTCGATATCCCTGGGGAAGTAAATCAAAGCGGGCGATCCATTCCGAGTATACAATTACAGAGAGTTCACGAGTAACATATGAAAATAGACAAGAAGAGCCGTCTGGACGTGTGACCAAGTCGACAATCACGCATCAGAAGTCTATGAGCAATCGTATTTACCAATCACCACCCATATCATCATCGAAGCCACCTATTCAAATCGAGTATTAGATCAATCGAGCACACACCGCATAGAACACAGGACTTTACCATTATCGTTATCGAATGAATCATCAATAGCGTCTGCTACCAGTAGGCCACCTAACAATCCAGCACCGGCTCCGAGTGCCATTCCCGCACCCGCGCCCATGCCTCCACCCCCTTGCTTCTTCTTTCCGCCTTGTACGTAGACGACCTGAGGCTGAGGTTGTTGACCGTATGCTGGATAACCCCCATAAGATCCTTGGGGAGGTCCATAACCTTGAGGGGGAGGTCCGTAGCCTTGGGGTCCATAGCCCTGTGGTGGGGGACCGTACCCTTGGGGGGCTCCGTACCCTTGAGGAGGAGCACCATAACCCTGGGCAGGAGCACCATAGCCCTGAGGTGGATAATATCCACCACCCTGCTGAGGAGGAGCAGAAGAGGAAGAGTTGCCGTGGCTTCCACTACTGCCGCCTTCATGCTTTCCGAACATCTTCGAGCCAACTGTCCCGAGTCAGGTCATTAATTTGATGTCCCTTTGATCAAGATAATGGGCCGACTTACGTTTTCCCGCCGCTGCAAGTCCGGCGCCTGATGTAAACAGCCCTCTATCTTGAGGCCCATTTGACTGCTGTCCGGAGGGGGTGTTCTGATTATACGAGTCCTGTGGTGGAGGCGCGGATTGTGCGTATGGTCCCGGTGAGGGTGTCGGGAAACTCGTTGGTGAGCCTCCGGGGGGACTGAAGTCGCTGTTTGGTTTTGTGCTGTACGCGGGGGGTGGTGGAGGTTGTGGGCCTAAAGGGTGCTCCCATGTTGTGACTGGGGGTTGGGCTTTGGTATTCACGTAAAACCTGATTCCCCGTTGATTAGATTGGTAGCCCATGCTCCCTATTCTTGTGACCTACCATGTCTTGTAGCTGTAATAAGGGTCAGCATAATCAGGATCGTTATGATTGGATTGCGAGACACACTTGTAATCGAACTGAGTGATCCAGCCTTCGGGCAAGGATCGGGTGTCAGGATTCGACGGAGGCGGCGAACCATAACCTGTAGGAGTCGACATTGGTAGTGCTAAAACGAAAGGATGACAATGTTGTTCTCTCGCACTGGCCCGGAGGCTTTTATCAGCATGCTATGAATAGCTAATTAGCACAGCATCACGCGCAGTCCATTGTGTAAGCAATTGTGGAATACCAAAGGCGGTGTATGTTTAAGTTTGTATCCAAGCATCGCTCCTGATGTTGGTTGTTGTTGGTCCCGGATGCACACAGCCTTGTCCTGTCGTGATGACTGATTGACAATGACTGGCAACGTGCAATCGTCTATACCTGCTGATCATCACACCCAGGAATTGTCGAATGATTGTCGATCATAAACTGCGGCCTCAAGACTCGAGATAACGAAACAAAATAAGATAACCAAAGGCCTCAGCTATTGATCTGAGGTGTCTGAAAACAGCACAATAAAGGATATGAGCTACGACATCCAAGGGCATCCTGACGGTTATTACAATTATGAGTGTCGGGGAGTATAACACGACACCGACAAGAAATACAACAGCCATGACTAACCTAGAAACGCGAAGGAGATCAGGATGAAAACCAATTAGACGGTTAGATAAAATATAAAAACAGACAACAAGCTGGAAAACGAAAATCAGCGCTGTACTGAACTCATTTCAAGGTCCCAAAGACGAAAATAAATAAAAGGCATGTCAGAGACATTACTTTGAACCTTTTTTCGTTTTCTGGGCTTGGGGGACGTTAGCTCCCTTCTTAGCTCTTTTCGCTGGCTTCTCCTCTGGTTCTTCTTCTTCTTCTTCACTTGCATCACTGTCGACTTGGCTTTCCTTTTCCACTTGGGCTTCCTCGTCATCTGATTCTTCAACATCGGACTCATCATCTGATGAGTCCGCACTTTGGGACGTTTCAGCAACGATAGGTGGAGGACGCGCGGGTACGTCAGCGGGGGCCGCATTAGTGGTCTTCTTCTTCCTTGATCTCTTTTTGGCCTGGTCAAAGTTTAGTTCAAATTAATTAGCGCGGGAGAAACATATGTCGGGGGTAAACAAAACGGACCGCGGCAGCTTCAGCTGTAGCCGCATTGGCAGCAGCTACTTCCTCTGGGGTGCGGTTGTCGTAGGCCTTCTTATCCTGAGAATATCGTTCCTTGGCACTTTCAACGGCGTTATGATATTGCTAGGAAGGACGCGTCAAGACACTCAGAGACGCGACGGGAGCGTGGGACTCACGAGCTTCTCGTCCTCGCTCATCTTCTTCCAGAGGTCGGAAATCATGGCCAATAGCTCCGGATTGGTCAGGGTAGGGTGCTTTTCCTTGAGTTCTTTGCGAATCTCGTTCTGGAAGAGGATATAAGAGGACGGGGGACGCTTAGGCGCGTTGGGGTCCTTGGGTTTGGTAGCGCGCTTGCGCTTCTTGGGACCATCCTCGTCGTCTGGTGCGCCAGTGGCTTTGCGCTTGTTCTGTGACCGTGAGAAAATATTTATGGGGAGGGGGCAAGGGGCACAAACCGGATTTGTTAGGGCACGCATCTCATCGTCCGAAGCGTTGGCAAGGATCTTGGCAAAGTTCTCGCCGAGCTCAGCGCACTTGCGCATGTTCTCTGAGAGAGCAATGAGACTCTTGAGATACTAGAGGGGAGATGAGCATAAGCTGTGACGAAAGCAGAGGGACGTACAAGGTCGCGGTTCTCAGCCATAGTAGTCAACAAAGTGAAGCAAGGGCGCTTTTGTTGAGTTTGTGTGATTTTTCTGACAATCGAACCTGTCTCACAGAGCGTGGGAAATCGGAGTCTGAAGCGGGTGTGGAAATTTCAAGGCATATCCCTTGTGCTGCCAACACTCCTCCCAACGACATTGTAGACCACGCACACCTTCGTACTGGTGAGCTCACCCCCTGTGTCGCCCTCTGCGACTTCTCTATAGCGGCCGGTATCCATATCTACTGCAGAATTGCGGTACAATTGCCTTTGAGCCGTATTAGTTGCCTACATTTCACCTGAGCCTCGATAAAAACAGAGTCGCGATGGATCCTATTTTCCATTGGGTTCCCCAGTCCTCGATTCTCCCAGAGTCCTCGCAGCATGAGCAACAGAGGCAGACCCCGTCATCCCTTGATGACTGGTCAAAAGAGCGCCCGCCTACAATGTCCCAAACGGGGTCAGTTGGCGTCGGCTCCTCTTCGGCCACAAACAACTTGGATATTAACGATTTCACGACCCTCGGAGATTTGGGAGGTGAGCATATTTGTCGAACTTGGTGCAGCACCCACGGCTTCGCTCGTGCGCGTGTTGATCGAAAGCTGGAAAAACTGATGGCAAATTCACCTACAGCCACTGCGCCTGCTCTGCTTACCTCTCCTCAAACTTTCTATTCACAACTCACCCAAGCCCACAATCAGTACTTCCTACCCTCTTACCCGACACTTGCCTATGGAAACTCGTCATGGTCATCCCTTCCCCTTTCCACCTACTCGACCCTCAATGGTGCCACAAGCTCATCAAATACGCAGTCGCAACAACAGCCGTCACAACCCGGTCAGCAGCAATCCCCTCCCCCCCATTCTCCTACCATGCAACAACATCCAACACCACAGCAACAAACCCAGGCCCAGGCACCCCCTCAGCAAGCTCATCCCATTCAATCACAGCCACCGGAATCGGCGAATTCCCAGCCTCTAATGATTGAGTACGTCGAGTCGTTACATTCTTATTTGATCATATTGTGATCTTGCTTTACAGTCCAGCATTAACGTTGTCGGGGGGAAATCCCAATCTCCAACCGTATGGATCGCACGCAATCTTTGCATCCCAGCCTCAGCGACAGCAGTACCCCTACACACAAACCTCCCTTTTCATCCCCTCTTACTATCGACAAGCATCCACGGCATCGCCTCAAGGAACCTTGTCACCACAAGCCCTCATGAATCCGACTTCCCTCTTGACTTCAATTAATCCTGCATCGTTTTACGGAAACCAATCGTCAGCCACTCCCGGACCTCAACAACCTCAGCCCGATCCCCAGATTCAGTCAGCCATGCTACAAGGACAGCAACAGTCTTCACTGCAAGTGCAACAGCCACAGCCTCAGCCAGTGGAGCTATCGCCCGAAGAGATCGCCCAAAGAAAGGCGCGGTTCTATACATCAATCAAACCGCTGCTACTGTCTTCGGCATTTACGGGTGCTCAAGCTGTAACTACTCTCGTGGATCGAATCATGAACAATATTCAGGAGGCTGATCCGTCTATCCGTCTGGAAATTTTGACAAAGATCCGGGATGGAGCAGGTAACCACTATTTTAGAGCATGGTCTGAGAATGCGCGCGCGATGGACATCACACGAGAGTGGCTCAAAGCCGCATATACTGCTAACGACGACAGTCCATTAATTGAGACGATCATGCCACTGCTGCATGTACGTGGCACATTACTTCAATATGTTGCAAAAGCTAAAGGTTCCACCACAATGGCTCCTTCCTTTTAGATTATCGATCGATTACCTCTGACATTAGAAACTCTCAAGGCATCCAAACTTGGCAAACTAGTTGTAAAGCTTGTTAAAGATCCTCCGTCACCAGGTGAGCTGACGTTTCCGTTCACTCGTCCCTTTCTCCTTGTCCGCCCGGGTCGGTTTCTGTCTGGATACACCGCAGCTCTTTTTGGGCATAAGATGAGATCGCGCTTTTCCCACCAGCGTTATACCTACATGTTATGGCTTCTTTGCCTGGACAATGAAAAGAGTAATAGAATACATGTATCTAACGTTTTGTTTATGTTTTCTTTTCGGTCGGACGAAACGCAGCCATCAAGGATATGGCATCGAACATCGAACGAAGATGGCGTCAGCTCATATCGAGTGCAGACGGGACGTCAAATACCCCTAATAACAATTCGGCAGAGGGTGGGTCACGCCTGTCCGTTTTTCTAATTAGACTTCCAACCTGATATATTTCTGTATTTGATAGACTCGAAATCGAAGAAGCGGAAACCCAGTGAACCACCCAACACCAAGCCTCTTCCTCCACAGAAGAAACAGGCAATCGCAGGCATAACAGCAGCAGCACCAAAAGCCCTCAAGGATGCCAAGGAGAAGCCGAAATCTGCTGCGGCAGCGACTGCCGTTAAAGATGCCAAATCTGACTCGTCATTCTTTTCAGCGCCAAAGCCCAAGCCAAAGCTACCGAGCTTTAAGAAGGCGCCGGTGCCGGCGCCGGTCAAGAAGGAGGAGAATGTTGCACAGCCGTCGTCCGTAGATCCATTCCAAGAAGTGCTCAGAACGATGATGGCTCGCAAAGAGTCACCTGCCGTATCGACACCACCTCCTACTGTGAATACACCACCACAGACAAATAATCTCTCGAAAAACGGTAAAAAGAAGAAAACGGTCACCTGGGCGCCTGATGCCCAGCTTGAATCGGTGAGGTTGATTGAACGGGCTGTGTACGATGATGACCCAGAAGAGGTGAGCATTGCTCATTTGCATCAGGTCACGTGCCAAGAAGTTTCTGATGTCGCTTTCCTAGGGCACGCACACGACCCATAGCCTCCGTGACCTGGATCGTGGTGAAGGCGCAGCGCTGCATGCGCAGATATTTGAGGAGACTGTTGACTGGTCGGAACCTTCCTGTATGTATCTTCTATCGGCAAGATGCACAAAGCAACTAATGTGTTGCGCAGTACTCGAGATGCCGGATATACCAATGCGTGGGGAAAGAAGCCAGGAAAAGTCGACACAGGAGCATCGGGAGCAGACAGCACTTAGTGCCGTATACATGACACCACAAATGATTCCTGACAGTCCAGCAGAGCCTGCGGTTGTGATACCGGAAGAGGAAGTGGACAAGGATGTGGTGACAATGATTTGCGGAGAAAGTGATTCGATCTTTTGGAGTGGCGGGATACCAATTGAGCCAGTGTCGCACATGGCGTCCGTGGCGGACCTTGTCGGACAGCTGGCGACGGGAAGTGTTGATCCCGCGTTGGGTGGTGCGCACTTTAATGGGCAGGGATTGGATTTGAAATCAGTGGGCCTTGACACTTCTGCTACTTTGAATGCAGTATCTGCCTTACCACAGGAGCAACTACAACAGCTCCTTCAGCAGTTAGCGTCGTACGGACCAACCGGATCTGACCCTTCATCATATAATGACATTGATCCGGGATGGGGAGCACCACCGCCGAATCAGTACCCAAACGATTATGGACATGGACAAAGTTATCATGATGACAATGAGCGGGAACGATGGCCGCCGGGTGGAAGGGGCCGAGGGCGAGGGCGGGGATTTGGGCGAGGGCGAGGCGGTGGGCGGGGAGGAGAGGACGGCGGAAGCTATAGACAGCAGAATAAACGAAAACCTTGCAGTTTCTTTGCAGCTGGAAAGTGAGCATCGACCCCCCATCAATTTCCTAAAAAGGACAAAGAACTGATCACCGATTATTAACAGATGCAGATTCGGCGACCAATGTGATTTCGCTCATGAGATTTTCTCCTAATGGCAAGACATTTGGTCACATAGTCGACAGCCTGGTCTCCTGTGTGTTCTGTCTTCATTGCATCTCTCTTGTATACCTTATGTCCCTCTCAAGATTGGAGGATAGTCTTTCGAGTTTTTTTCTTTTCGGCATTAATCGGCATCAACACGCACGCAGTACACAACACAACAGCAATTTAACACTTATCGTCCCTTTTTTTTTTCTCTCTGGTTGTATTCATAAACATGCCTGCCCTGTTCCTCCCGGCATTCTCGTTATTTATTTTATACATTGAAATTACTTTTGGTTTAGTATGTACACGAGTGGTGCAGGAACAATGTGATCTTTTTTTTTCATTTCGCTATCAATTTGGGACCAATAGTGGTGCAACCCGGAGTAAAAGGAGTAAAATATATCTGCACCCTGGCGCCTGTGATCCTGAGGACACCCGAATTGTTAATCATGTCAAAATAAGAACCTTGGACATCTTGAGGAGGAGAACCCCTGAGAGAGAGAGAATCGGAGGTACTGAGCGGGCTGGATTTGGGTTTCTCTAGGCCGGTTATTGGGCTTAGCCGCGTGTGCGAGAGGGGGGGGGTGGCGCTTAACAGAGTGTGGTGTGGTGCGCCTCGTTAAGAGAGATTAGGTTTTGAATGTGTGGCAGAGGGCGTGCGTGTGCGTGTGCGTGTGCGTGTGCGTGTGTGTGTATTAGCCCTCAGGAACCAAAAATGTATGTCGGGGTTGGATGGGTTTACTAGGTGCCAGGATTTCAAAATCCACAGGGTTGGAAACAATGCAAGGTTTGAGTGCAGGGATAGCCCGGGTCGGACCAAGGAGACAATATACTATGTTCAAGGGAGGCAAATCCCTTTCATAATCGCAGCATATGGATCCCCCTATGATCGCGACCCTTTTGTTGACGTGGGATATGTGATGTGATATGTTGGGTGGGTTTGTTGATAGTATACATATAGGTTGTTGTGATATCATTGTCATGTATATACGACTTATACATAGGATTAGAAGAGGGATGCTGCGCTCAAGTATAGTGCGGAGGTTCCGGGCCTTGCACCTAGGTGTTCTAGCGTATACATACATCATCATCACTACAAGTACTTCTCTCTCTAGACCCTATACAAAACGAAAAAAGCCACGTAAACCGCTTCTGCCCCATGTGTACCGCAAACGACCAAAACATGCATGACAATTGGCGCCCAACCTCTCTAGATTTATTTACGCTAACCACAAAGCGATCTTGGGTCCCTCCTCTCAAGGGGGGGGGGAGAGAATCGTAAGAGATCTCTCCCCGGCACACACCCACGCGTCGCTTCAAAAGTCTTCTCTCCGTGCGCTAGAACACGAAGTGTTGCGTATTTTCGTTGCTTCTTATAGAGCTTCGTATCTTCCTTCGTCTCGCGTTTGATGTTTTCCGGATGAAGATGATGAGAAGATGATGACGACTTTTGGGACTCTTCTCTTAAGGGACACACATGCAGGGTGTATTGTTCAATATCTCGTTCCGCCGCCGAGTCCCGAGTGTGCTCATTTGTCCATTTGATACGTTCTTCTCATGGGGGAGCGGGGGGGGGGGGTTTGGGTCTCTTCCTCTTCTGCATGCAGAGTGTCTGGAGTACTTACTTAGGTTCTCGGTGATAATGGTGATGACGAGTAATTTGGTAAGGGTTATGAATCCGAGTCTTTTGGTGAGAGAGCGCTTCCCCAAATGTTTTCTCTATTCTTCTTTTTCGGAGAATCGAAATATTTATATACCTTCTAACCAAAAAGTAACGAAATGGAGGAAAATCTTAGAAAAAGAGGTAAAGAACTTTTTTTTTCAACACACATGAAATCATATAAAAGTACACAAACTAAACATAACACAAGGAGAGGGAGGAGCCGGGGGAAAGGGAGGAGGGATATAAGATCTGCGAGGGGGAGTAGGATGGAGGGGTAGATGGGGGATAGTAGACAAAAAGTAGGTAGATGTAGGTAGGTAGATGTAAGTAGTAAGTATGTAAAAAGCGGGAGTAGATCAGCAAGAGAACAGCAAAAAAGGAGGTAAAGAATAAATAACAGCGCAAGGGTAAAGAAATGATATATATGATTATCAAAGTACGGGGGGGGGGAGTCTATACGAACGCCACGAATGAGGTATGGGGAGAGGTATGCATTGCGCGACCGGGGGGGATAAAAGAAGAGGGGGGATATCGAAGGAAAGACGGCCGGTCGGTGATCTGATCTGGTAGTCGATTATCTGGGGAACGAGCGGACAGGAAGGGATCGGATGTGGAGGGTCTGGTGGTATTATACCCAATTTCCAAGAAATTTTTGATAACACAAAGACAAAAAAGCGAAACATACCGCACGCCTATCCCTATAACGCAGTTCACCCTGCACCACTTGTACTCACCCTCCCTCTTTTCCTGGGCGGCCTCTTCCCTGCAGATCCATCACCCGCTGAAGCTGCTGCCAGGGATGGCGAAGACGCCACTACGTTTGGTAGTGTCGCGTGCTGGTGCTGGTGCTGGTGCTGGTGCGGATGCGGATGCGGATGTTGGTGTTGAGAGTGCTGAGAATGTTGGAGGAGTTGAGTATTGTGTTGGAGGTGCGGTGTATGCTGGAGATGTGGTGTGTGCTGGAGATGTGGTGTGTGCTGGAGATGTGGCGTGGTATGTTGGAGGTGGGGCGTAGTGTGCTGGTTGGAAGTGTCCTGTCCCGGTCCCGATGCCTGTTGTTTTCTTTTCAACGTCGCATTCGGCAGCAGAGGTGTATTCGAGGTGGACGACGATGACGGGGCGTTGGGGTTAGACACGGACATGGACATGGATGACATGGATGACATGGGCATTGTCATTGACATGCCAGAGGTCATGGACAATGGTGCTGGCGCGCCATTGGCATGACCGTTTACAGGCCCCATAGAGCCGGGGTTATTATTACCCATAATGGGAGCAGATGAAACCCTCGCCCCCGTCGTCGTCGCCCCGGTAGAGCCACTACCACTACTTCCACTTACTGGCGCTGTCACATTCGCATTGTTAGGTGCCATCACCGGCGTCCCTCCACCTCCCATCCCGCCCATGCCACCCATGCCTCCTCCACTCATCATCCCACCACCCATACCTCCCATAGCATTCACGTTCATACCACCCATATTACCCATGCCCATACCGCCAAATCCAGCCATACCGCCCATACCACCTATCATCCCCCCCGGGTTGGTGAGACTAGCCATCGGACCAGGTTGCATACCCATACCTCCCCCCATCCCATGATGTGGCATCGGCTGCTGCTGCTGCTGCTGCTGGTGTTGGTGGTGTTGATGGTGCTGTTGCATGCCTGGCTGCTGCTGCTGCTGCTGCATCTGTCCCGCGGGTCCCGGTCCATGAAGGCCTTGCGTCGGTGGATGCGGATGCGGGTGCGGATGCGGATGTCCCCCAAGTCCCACCATCTGTTGGGGGCTTGGACCTTGTGGACCAGGTTGGGGCTGTTGCGACTGCTGGTGTTGTGGATGCTGCTGGTGCTGTGGGTGTTGTGGCTGGTGACTCGGTCCAGGCCCAGACACCGGTCCAGGACCTGGACCTGGACCTTGAGGACCCGGGATAGTTTTATGCACCTTTTGTGGTGAGTTCATCGCTGAATTCGGGTGCGTTTGCGGGGAACTAGCAGTTGCCGCCGGGGAGGGCGCGATCGATGCACCGCTCGATCCTGGGCCGTTACTTCCTCCTCCTCCAGGATTCTGGTGTAAAGATGTTGGTGGAGGTGGATTCGAGTTTGGTGGAGGGGGGTAGAGGGTGTGAGTAGTATTAAAGGGCGGGGGAACATGATGGGGATGGTGTGGCTGAGGGGGTGGGTTTAGATTGGGATTGGGATAGCCGTTCAGGACTGCTGCCGCGCCTGCTGCAGCTGCGATACCTGTTGCGGTGACGATGGATGGGTCTTGGCCCTGGGGCTGCAAGGCTGCTGCGGGGTTGCCTTCGCGCATTTTGGAGGCTAGGGATTTGAGTGCTTCTGCGTTGATGGTGATGTTGTTGTGAGCGTGCATTTGGGGTGGGGAGGGGGGTTTTACGGTACCTAGAGGGCCTAGTTGAGTTTCGTTGGAGTATACAATAAGATCTGCCATTGCGCCGACGCTCTCGGCCAACTGTGTGGACGGATAAGTATAGTGAGATCGAGAGATGTAAGCAGTGACGGACCTCGAGACAACGCATGGTGGCTTGGGGAATGCCAAAGGCGTTGACTGGTTCTCCTGGTATTGAGCAGCGCTCGATCATGACCCGCGGCTCTTCCCACTTTTTATCGTCCTCTGCGGCGATGGAGGCAGGGTCTGGAGTGCCATTTGAATTTGGCGTGGGCACATTGCGGATCCAAGGACTCTTTGCAGGCTCTGGGATGCGCTGGCCCACGATGGCATCGAGGGCGATAAACTTGTCATGAAAGTTTGCATCAAAGGTGAACTCGTCAAACTTGAAAGCATAAGAGTTGGGCTGCGCAGGATTGACTGGTGCGCCTGGGGCAGAGGTAGAGGTGATGATGACGTGGGCAGAGAGTGCGCCGCGGAGGGTGACGGTGTAGCCATTGTTATACTTGTAGGTCCAGACAGCGGCTACGCACTCTACAATGCAGTGACCTGTTGCGATGGGGCGTTCGCGTGCGCCGTCGAGGGAGAGGGACATGGACTTGACGCCTGACTGGGTTGTAACTAGGAAGAAGCGGGGGAGGATGGGTACACCGATTTCTGTAGGGGTCGACGACGTTGAGCATAAGCGAGAGATGGGAATGAGGGACGGACCGAAAGGCTTTGCCTCTTTGCGTTGGTTATCCTTCCAGAGGGTAAGCTTCATGAAGGCCTTTGGAGTAAAGTACTCTTTAATGAGATCGTTCCACCATGCGAGTTGGAGTTTCTATGAAAGATGAGGATGGGATACGGCTGGGACAAGAGAGAACGCTGCCGACCATTTTAGTTTCGCTGGAAAGGATTCCGCTGAACTGGAGAAGACGCAAGAGACCTTGTCCTTGACCCAGCAGGGGTGGTCTGGATGAGTACATGAGCTGGGGAGTGTGCTTTGAAATGACGAGCAACTGACCTAGGTACTGAGATAGCCTCTTGCTGTGGTGGGCGGGGACGTTGTTGGGGCTGAGGCTGAGGCTGAGGCTGCTGTTGGGGCTGCTGTTGAGGTTGCTGGGGTTGTGGTTGAGGTTGTGGCTGCTGTTGAGGAAGACGAAGCTGGGTCTGGCGAGGAGTGCGGGGACGAGAGGCGGGGCGAGCCTGGCCTGAGCGTGGTCGTGGAGGATGATGCATCTGTTCCATCTGCTGTACTGGGGTTGGGAAGGGCGACTGCTGAGGCTGGGCCGGGAAGAACGGTGTGCGAGGGGCATAGTCTCCCTGCCGCCCTCGGTGGTTGTGGAAGGGAAGCATCGCTGTCACGCACAATGCCTCGCTCTCTCTCCCACCACGAGCACAAACTACTCAAAAAAGTTGACTTTCTCAGTGTATGTATTATTCCTCAATACTCTGTATTCCCTTCCTCATCTTCCTCAGTGGAAGCAGGATGCTGGTCTCCGAGAAATAAAAGTCATCCGTCGTTATCATATTCAAAATAGAGACGACTACCACAAATACAACAAACTCTGTGGCTCTCTCCGTCAATTTGCACACCGCGTCGCCCTTTTACCCGCCCAGGACCCATTCAGAGCCCGTATTCAAGCACAGATCCTCTCAAAGCTCTACGACCTCGGCGTGCTCAACTCGACCGCAAATCTCTCGGATGTAGAAAATAAACTTACAGTCGCAGCATTCTGCCGCAGGCGCCTCGCCGTCTTCATGTGCATGTCAAAGATGGCTGAATCTGTCTCTGCCGTCTGTCATTTCTCTCTCATTTTTGTATTTACCCTCATGTATGTCTATCCAGGCTACAAAATTCATCGAACAGGGCCACGTCCGCGTAGGCCCAGACACAATCACTGATCCTGCCTTTCTCGTCACCAGGCACATGCAAGACTTTGTTACCTGGGTCGACACCTCAAAACTAAAGCGTACTGTTATGCAGTACAACGACGAGGTAATTTATATGTTATCTGTATAATTTATACACGCTCACAGTATTCTTAGCTCGACGACTTTGATCTGTTGTAGAGTACTCGGTAGAATAGTCCCTGTAGTAGTAGTAGTAGTACACACACAATGCGTGGTAACAATCAACTTGACATACAACCACTACCACAAACGCGTCTCTCTCTCTTCCTCTTCCTCTCCCTCATATACCACCATGGCCGACGCTGGCGATGGCAACATCAAAGTCGTCGTCCGCTGTCGTCCCCTCAACTCTCGCGGTCCGTTAATTACAACAGAACAACCTACCCACAGTTCCTCACACAAATTACCCTACAGAGCTCGCTCGCGGGGCAAAACCCCTCATCCGCATGCAGGGAAACCAGACAATGCTCGACCCACCAGAGGCAGGCTCTGTCCAAGATGCAAAGCGCGCTACAGAGCGCAAGACCATGTCATTTAGCTTCGACAAATCCTACTGGAGTGCCGGTCCTCGAGACGACCCTGTTTACTGTTCGCAGCAGACCCTCTATGACGACCTCGGAAAGGAACTCTTGGATCACGGATTTTCTGGCTTCAATGCTTGTATTCTAGCTTGTGAGTTGAATAGGTCCTGATACACCCATTCTCCAAATGGCTGACCCTGTGTAGATGGACAGACAGGTGTGTGCCAACTCTTCATTCAACTGTAGTCCCGTTGATCTCCCCCCTTCCAAGGTTCCGGCAAGTCTTATAGGTGCGTAAACATCAGCTTCTGCAGAAATCCATGCTCACATTTTACTCTCCAGTATGATGGGCTGTATGTTGCCACACCTTACCCAAATCACTACCCCACTCACCTCCCCATTCAGACGGCCCTGACAAGGGCATCATCCCCCTCACCTGCTCTGAGCTCTTCCAGCGGGTCGCCTCCAAAAAGGAGCAAGATCCCAATATCAACTTTACCGTCGAAGTCTCCTATATCGAGATCTACAACGAGAAAGTCCGGGATCTCCTCAACCCAAAGAACACAGGCAACCTCCGCGTGCGCGAGCACCCAAGTCTAGGTCCATACGTCGAAGATCTCTCCAAGCTCGTCGTCACCAGTTACCACGAAATGATGACCCTCATGGACGAAGGAAACAAAGCGCGTACAGTCGCCGCTACCAACATGAACGAAACGTACGTGTCCATCTTCGTCCCGCAGCTCCCGAACCAAGTCGCGGTTCGTGCGGATACCATTCATGCCTCCCCCTCCTCCATTCTTCCCCACTCCTGCATGCACGTCCGATCTAATCTATTAATGATTCTCTTCCACCAGCTCTTCGCGCTCTCATGCAGTATTCACTCTCCTTCTCACAATGAAGCGTCATGACACCGACACAAACCTCGACACCGAGAAAGTCTCCCGCATCAGGTCCGCCGCACCTCCCTCTCCCCTCTTCCCATATCCGATTTCATTTCTAACCACCGATTTCCCAGTCTCGTCGATTTGGCAGGATCTGAACGTGCCAATTCAACGGGAGCGACAGGTCAACGACTCAAAGAGGGTGCCAATATCAATAAATCACTTACCACGCTTGGTAAAGTCATCTCCGCCCTCGCAGCACAAAGTTCTTCAGACGGGAAAAAGGGGAAAAAGGGAAAGGCGGAAGAGTTCATTCCATATCGTGATTCCGTATGTCCACACGCGCATACCAAGGGAACAACATTTATTTATGTAGTTGATAATATTCGCCCTCTTTCTCTTGCTCTTAGGTTCTCACATGGCTCTTGAAAGATAGTCTTGGTGGTAATTCCAAGACGGCAATGATAGCTGCGATCTCGCCAGCTGATTACGAAGAGACGTTGAGCACGTTGCGGTACGCCGATCAAGCCAAGAAGATCAAGAACAAGGCGGTGGTGAACGAGGATCCGAACGCGAAGTTGGTCAGAGAGCTGAAGGAAGAACTTGAAATGCTTAGAGGTGTGTATGGGAGCTCTCACCCCAACTCATCCACATTCACTCACGCACCTCAACCCCCATTTAATATCCATTACTAGCCCGCGTTGCTGGCTCATCTGGAGAAGAACATTTCGATCCCAAGATCCCGCCAGAGAAACAAATCGTCACATATCAGACCAAGGATGGTACGTTGAAGAAAGTGACAAAGGCGGAGTTGCAAGAACAGATGGAGACGCGCGAGAAGCTTATGAACGAGCTCAACGAGACGTGGGAGGAGAAGTTGCATAGGACGCAGGAGGTGCAGAAAGAGCGGGAGAAGGCACTGGAGGAGTTGGGTATTACTGTTGAGAAGAATTTGGTTGGTGTTCATACACCGAAAAAGGTGCGGGTTTTTTCTTTGGTGTGGGGGAGGATTTGTGTGTGTAGGTTGACATTCATGATGATAATGATGATACCCTTTTAGATGCCCCATCTCGTGAATTTGGTACGTTTGTGGATTTTTGGGACTGGGTTGAAGTTCATAGACATATTTTTCTTTCTAGAACGAAGGTGTGTTACAATTCTTGATGCCCGTTCAGGCGCCGAGTGCTTAGTTCTTACCTTTCCAGATCCACTCATGAGCGAGTGTTTGATATATCAGATCAAACCAGGCAAGACCGTTGTACGAAACATCCCTTCTCTCACGAGAATAGCATCTCGATCTCACTTTGACTTCTAGGTTGGTCGGATGGACAGCGACAAACCCGCTGCAATCCGGTTGAGCGGGGACAAAATCCTAGAAGAACACTGTTATTTCGATAACACAGACGGTAAAGTTACTATCCAGTGTTTACCAGATAGTATTACGGTAAATCTTCTTTGTTGCTGCACAAGTTGTCCATCGAGGCTCAAGCTGTAATCGATACAGTTTCTGAATGGGAAACAAATCGCGCCCGGGCAGGTAAGGATTCAATTGTCGCCCGGGTCTTGAGAGTTTGATACTCATCCTTCCTATCAGCTTCACAAACTTCGATCTGGATTTCGTATCATCATGGGTACGTCACCTACACGGCCCCCTTGCCCTTACCTTACCTCTTCCATAACACCCAACTCACATCTAATTCACTTCCCAGGCGATAACCATGTTTTTCGCTTCAACAATCCCGAAGAAGTTCGCAAGAAACGAGATCGCGCCACCGCCAAATCTAATCTACACATGTCCATCTCCGCTGCCGATCTAGAGGCTGCTGCTGCAGGCACGGAAGGTTCCCCGCGTCCCGACTCGCCTACATCCTCCGCGGATGATCAGGCGGACGTTGACTGGACATTTGCGCAGCGTGAAGCTGCGTTTGCGCGTCTTGGTCTCGATCCGACGTTGGATAACCTCCCGGATGATGATTTGAACAAGTTGTTTGAGAAGATTACACGGGTTAAGACGATGAGGGATATTAATTCCAAAGGACGTCCAGAAAGTAGTTTGTCGCAGGCGGATGATTTATGGAGTGAGGCGGGTGGGAGGCCTTTGCCGAGTGAGGCACCGACGGATGATACGAGCTTGCATGGGAGTCCGGCGGCCGTTGACGAATCGTTAAAGGACGCACAGCAACACCTCGAGAGTCGATTGAATGAGATCGAAGAGGGTGCTGTCGTGTCATCGGTGGAGGCGGAGGACTTGAAGGCGGAGAAGGAACATATGGAACATCAGCTAAGGCTGGTGCGCGCGCAAATGAAACGGATCATTCATGCACGCGCTAGAGGAGAGACGGAATTCGAGAAAATGGATTTCGAGCCCGTCATTTATTCCGCTAGACAGTTGAGACTTATTAGAAAGGTCTTGGACAAGTGGAGGGCGCATCGGTCTTTTTCGATGGCGGAAGCGATTTTGACGAATGCGGTTGCGATTAAGGAGGCGAATATCATTAGGTACTTCTTCCCCTTTTTTACAAATACGTCTCCCCAACCACGCCATGGCTAATTGGTTTTATTCTAGTAAGGAATTGGGAAAGCGCGTTTCGTATAATTTTACGATCGCCTCTGGGGGGTCATTGGCCGCGCCGACGTCCGCCGTGGATAGCATAGCAGGGCTCGACCAATTTGGAGACGTCTCAGATCCAATTCTGCGCTCGAATACCCAGCCATCCGTTGCCGTCAAAGTCATCGACCACAAACACAACGCAATCTACGCATGGTCTCTCGACAGACTTCAACAGCAGCTCCAGCGCATGCGCAATCTGACGACCTACATCGATCGTCCATCATACACCCAACACTTCTCCTCTGATGAACCCTTTTATGATTCCCCGCCTCCCGAATATTCGTTCATCGGCAATGCGATGATCTCACTTGCGCCTCTATCACGCCGGTTGTCGTCTTCGGCGACGGTGCCTATTTTTTGCAGGTATACCGCAGAGGCGATCGGGTCATGTCGCATTGATATCAAATTAGTCAGTGCGATTATGCCGTCGAAATATGCGAGCACGTCAGCGTCCACGCGCGCATCCTCACCCGTGCCCGGGACAATACCCGCAGGCACGAAGCTCAATTTCTTCTTGACAGTGGATTCTGTCAAGGGATTGGCAGCCCATGATTTTTCAGCCGTGCATGCACAAGTGCGCCTGTCGTCATTTGTCGGGAGTGCGGGCGTGGAAGAAGTGTTTCCATCGGCGGCGGTTGACGTTGAGCGCTCGTCGTTATCAGAGCTCAAGTTTCGCCGGAGTTTTGTGATTGTCGCATCGAGCAAGGTGTTAAATCATTTGAGACAGGGGTATGCGCCTGTAGAGTTCTTTGCGGCGCTTAGGCCGACGTATTTGGAAAGGATGGAGAGGTGGGATGAGATGCGGGAGCAGAAGCCGCAGAAGTATTCAGTGTCGTCACCATCGACGAGTTCAAGTCTGGGTCTTCCTGCCACTCCGGAGGACAGCTCACTATCATCTCCGCGTCCGACAACCTCTTCATCGCTGGGACCAATGCGTCGGTCGGAGAACGATTTTGTGGTCGAGCAGACACACGATGTCGTCGCCTGGCTACAGATATGCGAGTTGGCGCCCGATGGGTCATATGCACCCGTGCCGGTGATCTCGCACGGAAGCATCGACCCAGGCGCATTCTCTCTCCATCAAGGTCTTCAGCGTCGGATAGTCATCAACCTCTCGTCGAATTCGGGACAACAGCTACCCTGGCAGGAATTTACCAGAGTACGAATGGGCAATGTCCGGCTCCTAGATGCTAAAGGCCGCGTGCATGACTCGACGTCAAAGGCACTCGTGACTCTGGCGCTGCAGAAGGAGCAGCAGCTTGAGTTTAAACCAGATGGCACGGGCGCTTTGAGAGCTGAGGCTTTGTGGGATTCCAGCGTGCATGACTCGGTATTGTTGAATCGCGTTACAGCAGCGAACCAGAGGATTATTTTGCAGCTCACGTGGGGGGTTGCAGTTGAGATCTGTGCGGAGCCTGTGCAATTTAGTGTGGATGTGGCTATGGCCATGCATGCGCGTGATGCAAGTCCACCGTCGAGATTGTTGACGTTCTTTGGATCGAATAAGATTTTGGCAAAGACGAGTACGGTGTTTAGCGTCCGGTTATCACCGCCGTTGACGCGGTCTGCAAAGGATCTGTGGAGACTTGATACGGCGGAGAAGTATGTGAGGGGGGAGGAGACCCTTGGGGTGTGGAAGCCCAGAGGTATAACGGTCGTGGAGGATTATGAGAGATTGATCACGACTGAGAGGAGGGCAGCAGATGTGCAGGCGATCAGAGTGATTATGGCAACTACACCGCCGAAGCCAATCCAGCCAGACACTTTGGTTTGGAAGGCGGATGATATATTGAAGCGATCTATTCAACTCTGGCAGAAGCAGTTTGGACATCGAGGAAAGGTGTGTTTTTTGAATTTATTTATTTATTTATTTTTATCTTTATCTATATTCTTATTCTTATTCTTATTTCCCGTCCATCTCCTTCCTGACTTTATGAATGACTGGGATTACTGATCAGGCGTTCTATCATCCCACCCCTCGTAGATTATTCTCAGTCAAGAGCCTGACCCTGAAGATTGTAATCCGACTTTTACCGCTAAGCCCTTGCAGAACGATGATGGATTCAAGTACATCTCCGAGACAAGGGTCGTACCTCGGAGGTAAGCCATCTTTCCCGCCATGTGGTAAAAGCGCACATTTTCATCCTTATTTTCAGCGACAGTCCGACCAAGAAGGGACATCTCTTGATACTAGCTGATGCAGGTCAGGATATCTGGGAACGACGGTGGTTTGTCCTAAAGAGGTATGAGAAGCCGACATTCTACCTCGGTTGACTATTGATGCTGATTGAATGGGTTTGTTTAAAGACCATATCTGCATATGTATGCACACTCCAACGAATTGGAAGAAATCGGCGTAATCAGCCTTTCCGCTGTTAATGTGGAGAGTGATCCTCACAAGGAATCACTACTTGGGGTGAGTCTTGGCCTTGGACCCGGTTTGTTACCGTATTTGAACGCGTTCCCACACAGAAACCGTTCTCTTTCACTTTGTTTACAGCGTCCAACTCTCATGCTCTGGCTGCGCCTAACCTTAAGGAACTTCAATCATGGACAACGAAACTAGATCCGACTCGCTTACCCGCTTAATGAAATATATTCCCCCTCTTCTTGTTTTTATCCACTTAATTGTCGATGATTGCTATAACCTCACCACCTAACCATTATATCCTCTTCTTTTTTTTCGTAGATATCTGGCCCACATGTACGTCCTATCTCTATTTGGTCTAAACTCGGAGGAAGCACTAGTATATTATATTATCCTACAGTTATTTGTATATGATCATCCGATGTGGATGGTCTACGTATACCTCTACTTGTTGATGCACATAGAAAAAAATAGTGAAGAAGAAGAAATCCCCACAAATGGGAGAGTTGCTCTTGAGCTTGGTCCGATCGCTCGGCAGTTGCCAACTACTTACTGAGTCCGACGAGAGTCCGACTGAGATCGCTCTACGTGGTAATGAGCAGGTTGTTCCGCTCCGCTCATCACCTGGAGGGAACCCAACTTCTCCTTCCTCTGTTTTTCCTTTACAGCCCACCTGGCTCGGAAAAGCAACCGGATGAACCCGAGCACCTGGCGGTCCCTGAGGCCTGCACACACACAAACTTGTCTTACACATCGTGACAGTCCCCTGACCTGGCAGTCCGTGGCAGAACGCACGCTGGTGAATATCATTCCTGCTCCGTCCAGAAGGAAAAAAAACCCCGTCGCCCGCATTTGGCGGCTTGCCCAAGTCGTGTCTTCTCATCGATGTGCATCGATCGATGAAGGTTTTTACGCCATAGGAATGACAGCCTTGGGAGTCTCTAATCGCATACCTCCAGCCAATGAGATCATCGCCGCTAACATACTAGGGTTCTCTTCGTCAGTCTCACAGTTCGTGGGGGAGCGGGGAGGGGAAATGTGTCTTCTCTTCTTTTTCGGCAAATGCGGGCCATGCCGCTCTCAGGATTTTTTCTCTCGTGGTTACTCGACTATTTTTTCCTCTTTTTTTTTCTCAGCTGGAATCGGGGATGGGGTAACTTTATCAGTCGCCAGCTTCTTGGGTGCGCTGCCTAAAGAAAGAAGCATACACACGACAATCATAGCCACGCGCAAATGTCATGGAAATTCTTTTTTGAAATCGCGCAACTTCGCGAAATGTGTATTGAATGAATACTTTATGGCTCCGAAGACACAAGGGAGGCGGCCATTGACTCTCCCGATCTCTCCCACACCTAGTAGCATCCAAGTCAAACTGCCAAAAAAGACTCCCAAGATTGTTCAACTGTTCACTTAGAAATAACCCACCAGTGAGTTCTTGGTCCGCCTTTAGTACTTGTGTTCTTTTTCTGATCGAATTTTATGGGGCCCAAATTTTTTTGTTTAGAAAATCTCCGCTTAACGTATACGTACGTGGTTCCCCACAAAAAACGAAGGTGATGATTGATATCAGCCGGATATAGGGAGGTTCGGTGGACTTGAAAGTCTGGAAACAACCACCCTAAGAGAGTCCATCATGCTTCTTCTCACTTATCATCACTCTAATCAAACAGCACCGAGAGCCACTTGGTTCTATATATTGATTGGCAAAGCGGGGGGGTCGTTGTCAGGCCACGCGACCCGCACCAGAAGAACCTCTTCTGAATAGTCAAGGCAGGCGGCTCCAGCAAGTCCCACTCCGTGCCTTCCAACTTGTCAAGGGATGGTGGGGAAGAATTCGAAGCACCTTTTCTCTTCCCACCTCTTTACCAGCTGGAAAATCATTTGGGTTCTTCCCTATGCGGACCCGGTCTAGGATCATTGCGTATATCCGATAACAGGGGAGAATCTCTCAGGTTAAGTACACAGAGAGAGAGGGACCAGTGACGTCGAACCAATTGCTGTTCGGTAAGCACATGGCGATCCCGACCCAGAACCAGGACTGGCAAGATGTTGCCAGAGCCCCTGCCGTCACCACCATTATCCTGCCCCTTGACAATTGACACACGAGGAATCAGACAAGCGTAGAAGCATGCCGTTTTCGTTATCTTCACACAGCTGCGAACTCTGGCAGCAATAAGAGCGTGAACCTCGGTGAAACATCCACAATGTTTCATAGACTTTGGGAAGCAAGCAGGGACGCGCGTCTCTGGTGATGTGGTTTTTATGATGAGTCAACGAAGGGAGATTGCCAAGTTGATACCCACCCTCAGGTTTGTGCCTTCATGACTGCCGAGCGAAATTAAAAGAGATCGGATAAATTGAGGTTCGAACTAGAGATCAGGTGGTGAAGTAATCTTATATTGAGGAAAATATTGTGATAATGATACAATGCAAAGGATTCTAGTTAGGTATAGGGTCAAAAATAGTGGGCATAATGTGGAATGTGCTAAGTTGGAGATGTGGGTAAAATATGAAATCCTTCCAAACTGGGTACCAAAGCTCCGATAAATAGTCTATAGGAAAAATAGAATAGAGTCTAAAAATGCAAGGGGGTGAATGGGAGGTAAGGGGAAGAGACGGTGGATCGTGAAGAGAAAAGGGAGATCCAAGAATAGGGGGGAATAAGGACACTATCCCGTGCAGGTCACCAGGAATATAAATGGTATAAGTGATTCCCGCTAAACCAAAGGACCTTGGGCGAAGAAGAAGAAAAAAATGGGACGAGGATCGGATCTAGTCACAGAGTTCTGGGCAGTCGTTCTAATGAGACAATAATAGTCAGTAATCCCATTCTCAATAGATGTGAGGTTCATTCGAACACTCACTTGGCGGATGAATGTGAGCATGTGGCATGTGATGTATCCTTTCGCGAAGCCAGCACCAGCATAGGCAAAGAGGTATTGCCACTTGCGCTTGAAGGCCTCATAGTCGTTGCGGTCATGAAGGGAAGGATAATCTTTGGCAACGAGATCTTGGGTAAGGTTGGCTTCCAGACGGCGACCCCATTCGCGCAATGTGCGAGGATAGTCTGGAAGGGACGATTAGATGGGAGATTTGAAGTTGGGACTGATAACTTACGAGCCGCGTGATTCTCGACACCCTCGACGGTGAAACGACCTTGCGAGCCAGTGTTCATAGCGGTAATGAGGGCGGTTGCACTGGGCAAGCAGGAGTTGGGCCACATGTAGCGACGCATGAAGTCCTCGGCCCTGTCAGAAAAGGTTGAGTCCCAATTCTGGAGACGTTCAGAGTGCAAAAACTTACTGGTAACCAGTGTACCTGGATTCGGGGAAGGTCGACGAGGTGATGACAGCAGCGGCGTCCCTAGACTTGAGCGCAAAGTCGACGAGTTTGAAGTAAGTGTTGTAGTATTTTGCACCAACGTGCTAAGGTGAAGGGTATAGTTTTAAGTCCCATGTTGGATATATCAGAGGCTAGGAGGGCGACAAACCTCGATCATTTCGATGGAAACAAAGGCATCAAAGGCCTTTTCAAATTCCGCAGGAATCTCTCGGTAATCGAGAAGATGGACACGAATACGTCCCTCAAGGCCGGCTGCCTTGATACGTTCTTCCGCAAGGGTCTTCTGTTCGACAGAGAGGGTTAAGGAATCGACTTCACAGCCGAAGCTACGGGCAGCCTGGGTCCGTTGTGAGCTCATCATTCCCCAGATAAACCGATCAAAGAGGCACAAACCTCAATGGCAAGGCCTCCCCAGCCGCTGCCGAACTCAAGGATACGGTGACCAGGCTTAACACGGGCCTTGCGCAGGACGTGGTGAATTTTGCGCAGCTGGGCGGCTTCCAAGTCTCCAGGAGTAGGGCCCAATTTGAGGTCACCACGAACACCACCTTCATCTTCAGACCAGAGAGCACATGAATACATCATCTCCTTGCTGAGGAAAGCCTGCAGGCAGGTGTGAGGATGAAGCGAGGTGTCAGGGAAATAAGGGAAGGATTACCTTGAAGAGTTCATTTGATTGATCATAGCTGGCGATTGCATTGAGTCGTGCTTGGGAGCGCGTTTGGCCCAGGAAACTGTTATAAAGACTGGATATCGCCGACGATACTTTTGCGACTACGGACGAGAGTGTCTCTTCCATGCCGGTCTGGTTGTCGAGCCATAGCTAGAGGAGATAATTAGAATATTGTAAAAAGCAGCAGAGGGATGGCAAACCCACATTCATGGCGCCCTTGAGGGATGATACTTCAATATCACCGATCATGTAGGCTTCGCTGACTGTAAGTATGAAACATAGGTTAGACGAAATGAGATTGTATATATGGCTTAAGCCACGTACAGCCCAAGTCTCCTGATCTGCAGCATGGTGTTAGTGGGAGTACAAGTACAAGAGAGATTAAGACTTACAAGAGGATGCGCAGCCAAAAGTTGTCATTGACGACTTTGAGTTGGACGTCATTACATCCTTTTTGGTAATTGCCGTAATAGTGTGTTCCCTCGGAATCGGAGATTGTGAGGTGGCCCACCACTATCGCGTCGTTGAGAACGGCCGAAATTGAGCTTCGAGCTGAAGCGTATCAAGTTAAATTTGAGTTATGGGTGGGTACGTGTGGGCGCGCACCAAAAGCCACAAGCCAGGATTTTGGGCTGAGTTTTGAGAGAGAGAAGAACGAGGTAGGCTGGAGAGCCTTGGAAGAGGTGGGGAATTGGACACAGGGCTGCTGGAGAGAAGAAGACATTGCTGGGGAAGGAGAATTCAAGAGTATTGAAGACGTCTGGATGAGAATGAGGATGGGGAGAGGAGAGAGGGGGACTTTATATGTAGTGGGTCAATGAGTGCCCAAGATCGTAGATTTGTGAATCTGTTGCATGATCTGAGGGCCCATCTGGAGGAATTGCGGCAGGTATTATGCAAGTATATTGTTAACAAAGTCCAAGGGAGGATTCGCGAGCATTCAGATGAATCACAGATCCAGAATTCCCTCATCAACACATGTTCAGGGTCTTCCCCTCCCGATTCCACAATACTCAATATCCAGATCCTCTCACTAGTCAGTTCCCAACCCAACAACAACTCGGCCTCAACTTCTCCCTCATTCACTCTGTTTTTCCAAACAACCCCCACACTTATTTCCACGTGGCCAACAGTCGTTCCCAGACATTGACATTGACACAACCCATCCTGGATGTCCTATTTCATCAGAGATCCTAGGATTCACCAGGAATCCTAATAATCTATTGTGGGAACGTACCCCAGCGGACAAATCCGAATCTCAACTGGTGCCGATACCATCGCTATCTCGATAGCCTTTTGACTCCCCTCCTTTATTGGTCTCTTCTATTCCACAAATACCATCGAGCGTCCAGAGAGTCTACTCCCTCGAAGGCGCCCCAAAACGGAGTGTGCTTGTCGCTCCTTTTTACGCCCTTTGCATCACTTTTGAGCTAACAAATCTTTTGTTCCCATTACCATTCAGATATATGTTCCCAACTTTCAGTCATCTCGTTATCAGGGTAACATGACCATTACAATACCATGCAATGGTTTTTGCTTCATCACCGAGGTGTCTGATTTGTTGATAACTCAAACTCAATTCTCCAATGTTCTTCCCACTCTGCAAAGAAAGGTGCTGAGAACAACCGCCTCCTAGGGCAAGTGAGATCTCCCCAAGCTTTTACATAACTTCCTGGTTACGGGGTAGAAACAGAGTATGAAAATGCATCTTTGTCTCGAGCCAGACACATGCCCGTTTCTCACCGTCGTGTCTGGAAAAACTTACTTTTTGAGCCTGGCGACGATACTCCATCTATCAAAAACATGACGTGCAAGTGGCTCCTCGATACAGCCATACCTACAGTGGTTTACTCGGTACTCACATTCACCACTATCAATTCACCAGTGGCAGCATGATTGCTCGTCTACAAGGGAGTCTTACTCCTCACAGTCAATCAGCACATCAAGCGCACATATCATGATTGTGACATTAAAACTGACGGGTCCCTAGTTTGAACGGTAACAAAAAAAAACAGAAACTATATCAGGCACTTACCCCATAAACTTTAAGAGATACCCGCCATTCGCACCGTTGCGTGAATTGGAATATTTGAAATTCCAGAAGCAGCGCGGCGACCTTGGGCCATACTTGTGTTCAGTAGACCACCAACTTGGGTCCCCCCCCCATCCATCACACTTGCGCGCACGGACGCATCTCTTACTCCCTCGGCTTCCCGCGTTTTGACATGCCACTATGAAATCTTTCAATACCACCGTATGGGGATTTTCGTTGTTCGGCTTCCGCTGCCTGTCCCTTCCTATTTGCACCGGTGTTTACCCATCATGCATCAGCCTTTGTGCCCAAAATAGCACATAAGTCCAGTCAGGCCACGGGAATAAGCAAAAACAGACGCGCCTGCGACCTATGCGAAGGAGCTGATAATATTTTAATGCGTTGACATCGTCCCTTCTGCGCTACCCTTCAATATGCCCTGACCTTACCAAATCAAAGATAAGGTGAATGATATCATATCATATATCACAACGTGTGCTTCCCGTTAGCGCACATCGGCCAGAAGCCTCGTCCTGTGAATTTGACATATACTTGAGACTGTAAAAGCCCTGGTCCCTGAATTATCGGAAGCCCAGGCTTGTAAGAGGTGCACGGGACATAGATACTGCGTCCGGCTGATGATTCCGAAGCACAATCCTTCGAATGTGCTCCAACATGACATGCTCCGTCAATATCACTCCTGTGAGCCTCAGCCCAGAATTCTTCGGCCTTCCGAGTGACTCGGGTTTGCCAATCCAATTTTTGGCCACCAAGTATTCTTTATTGCATCATAGCACATGTTCTCTCAGATCCGGCCTCGTAGTTGAGACCTCGGACGAGAATTAGACACATCTAAACATGTACCTGTGCTGGAGACAACGTATGGGTCCACGGAGTAGTCATCTCTACTCCTCTCCCTCTCTCTCGAGTCCTTGGGGCTCATGCCCCCTAAAGCCGCGTGGTACATGCACACACACACACTCTACATCATCGACTGGGAAATTTTGAGTGTGGAGGACACCATGCCACACGTCGGGTTCTTCCAATGGGGCACAGACGGCCAACTGAGAGTCGTACACATGCTATTTACACTCTAACCCTGACTGCATGCGCTCCGAAACTTTGAGCATATCACATATGCTCCGTGGCATAATCTGTCTGTTTGTCGCTGGGGATAAGTGTGAGGGGGGTCACCACGCCGCCGCCACCACCTCTGGGATCCCGACACAGCTTTAAGTATAAACCCCTCGCATGACTTGGAGGGCCCCCCGCCCCAACATGGCTTTTTATTTTGGGTAATATATGTATAATTATCGGTGGGCTACCTGGCAGTGCCACTGCTTGGTAATTCACAAATGTGGTGCGGTTCACTCCTCAGTCGCTCAAGGAGGCACCAACACACGAATCACGATCGCGGAGCTTCAGTTTGAGCCATAGAATCCTCAGAGAAAGATGCCAAAATCTATTCACGTGTTTTACTGATACAGTCATAAGCTCACGAATTAACAGTAGTCCTAACACTAAATCGTATAAAGCACCAAGCAAGGCTGTCGCTACACTCAATCGCAAACGGCCAACTCTCAAGCATTCGCAGTGCGAATTGCTGGACACATGCAAAAGGAACTCAGCCTGAGGTGTCAGTGTAGGATTAATTGATCAAATTAGCTGGTCGTGATCGGCGCGTGGCCCGCTGAGAGGGGACGTCCCGTCCCACACAAGTCGCAGCTCGAACGCGAGGACGCGCACAGTGATACAATGTGTATAATATATTCATGGCTGTCCGTCTCATAGTTGAGTTAAACTAAGGTTACGCGTCATGTATCCATATCTTTCTCTCTCTCAAGTGCTTCACTCATCCATGAAGCAATCGAGAATATTGATATATGAGGGTTCGGAATGAATGTGCTCCTGTTTACCTTTCGCACGTCTTATTGGTCCTTTGGGGGTTAACAGCACGATTCAATTTCTGCAGGTGGGTAATTCAGGGGATGTTCTTACAGCGAAACGAATTCGCGATCGATCAACCGACAACCATCCACGCTCCGTTAGTGGTCAACGTATTATCACCAGAGGGAAAGGTGGTTCATGAATTCAACGACTCAGGGTCTCCCGTCGATCTCAAATACGTGACGAGTAGACGCCTCGAGTACACGACTGGTGTGTTGCCACCGTGTTACACCCTGGAATAATAAACACAGCAAATCACAGTAGCCTCCATAAAACTTCATCAACGGACCGCACATCTTTAAGATATCGGTGCCAGCGGAAGATTGGACTGTTTATCCGTCTGGGACCTGTCACCCGATCTAGAGAATCGTCCGAGCCTATGGTAACCCAAAATGCCCGTGAAATCCAGAGGTAAGTAAAGAGCCGAGCAAGACCCAGGATGTCCACAGAATCCATGTTGTATTCAATCGTGGGTAATGTGGTTCCGTCGGGCTGGGTCACTTCGGAATCGGAAAGAAGTCTAGAAATTTTTCAGTATACGGAGAGACTGGGACGCGTCAGTTGAACGAATGGGATCCACTAGCGGAGTACCGTCCCATGTCCCATTCTCAATTTCTGAGAGAAAGCCGGCAAGAATTCTGTCTTGCTTCAAAAGAAGAGGGAATCAACGTAAGATAACGGCACTCATTCGTATGAATTTATGCATTCAGGGCAATAAGAAACCTGGGGCACGAACGGGGAAACGTGCTGTCCTACTGATGTTCCATCGCTGTGCATAAGCCAAAGAGAGTTTCCTAGAAATCGGGGGTTCAGATAGGCGGGCTAAAGCCCAACTTTAACGGGAGAACGGCGAAAAAGAGCAGACGTTTATCTTGCGGAGTTGTTGGACCGTTCTCTAACAACGTTGAAGAGCCTAAAAGAGGGGTCATGCAAGGTGAATAGCGGAGTTTTGATGGGTATTAGGCCACAGAAACCCCGGCTGCCGCCTGGTTGCTATAGTCAGTAGAAATAGAACTATAGTACAGTCGCCCAGCGACATCGTTAATGACCCAATCCAAACCAGAGACCAGGTTCTCCCCCGTTACCGCACTACACGCCCAAATTCTCCAATTATGTGTTTTAATGGAGTCAAGGTCAAGAGCCTGCGCGGAATCAAGTGTGGATTGCGTGCGAGTGAGAGAGTGCGGTGTCAGATGTCGAACCGGTCTGGCGGGAATATAAAGAACATGGGGCTTACTTGACGGATCTCCGCATCTGCCATTGATCCTTGCAAATCCTGTTTGTTGGCAAACACAAGTAGAGAGGCTCCCGCTAGTCGCTGTCAAAAGGATGTGATTGCCGATGATGAGTAGGAGACCAGGAGGCCGCAGGCTGGAATAGGAGAGGGATCAAACACTCTCACATCTTCTGTGAGGAGACTGTGTAGTTCCTCCTTGCAATCGCGCATCCGCATTCTATCACCCGAGTCAACGACCCACACCAGTGCATCGGTCTGCTCGAAGTAGTTGCGCCAATAAGGTCGTAAAGTCCGCTGACCACCGACATCCCCTGATCAATCGAAGATAGTGAGGCTCCAGAGGTGGTGGCGGAGTGGTGCAACGCGGATGGGATGCTCACATATGTTAAGGGTGTACCTTGTAGTAAGGTTGAGTTGGGGGTTCCTGAGAAGAAGCTGCAAAGAGCTAGCTCACTTTCCGTGAACGAAGGTTTTGATATTGAAACCAAGGGTAGGGCTAATGCTTGAAATATCTTCGCCGTTGAGCTTCCTGAGGATCGTGGTTTTCCCTGCGTTATCAAGGCCACTGGACGGATTCAGACGCAAATAAGATAACATCAATTATTACTTGCAGGAATAATATCCTCATCTCCTTTTCCTTTTGCCTGTTCTTCCTAATAATTGTGAGAAGTCCCATTGTGATGAGGGATGTAGTGTGGGGTCAACTCCAATTTGGAAGTCCACCAACAAGGTCATCGGCCCGGGCCGAGCAGCCGCGTGTATACGTGATGGCATCCCCAAGCGATAATTTCTGACTCTACATACCATCCATTGGTCCATCATACACCCGCAGTGCCTTCCGGCTCTTGCACACACCACCACATAATACTCACCAAAACATAAAGCAATGCCTCCAAAGAACAAGGGAAAAAAGGGCAAGAAGAACGACGATGACTACTGGTCAGCGAATCATCAATCTAATCATGTGCATCGTGTCTGAACCTACTCACTGCAACAGGGAAAATGCTGGTGAACAAGTGAAACCCAATGAGATGGCCTCTATCGATGCGCCCGATGATGGAGCAGGCTACTCGGAAAAGCCGACAGGCGGATTTTCTGGATTTGCGTCGTTTGCTGATACAGGAGATGTTGGAGCTTTCGAAGAAGATGAGGAGGGAACGGGGGGACTAATGGTGCGTGTTCTATTCGAGATTTATATATTCTATGCTATGCCAACAACACTGTATCTAGTCTATATTGAAAGCCAGTCAAAATAAGAAGAAAGACAAGAAAGACAAGAAGGCGAAGGCGAGCGCACTGGATCCACCTGCTAATGATACACCGGAGGAGGAAGCTGTTCCGGCTCCGTCAAAACAGGCCATTGAGGTTACCGCTGAGGATCTAGCCGATGAAGAATGGGGTCCGGTGAAAGGGAAGAAGAAAGACAAGAAGGGGAAGAAGAAAGGAAAGGCTGTCGTAGAAGATGAGGAGGAGGAGACACCCAGGGCAGGTGCGTTGTAACGATCCCTCACATAGGCATGATCTCAATCACACAATATCCAGAAGAGGTGAAGGAAGAGGCACCCGCACCAACGACACCAGCTCCTGCCCCAAAGGAGGATGCTGAGGCTGGGGACGAGGAGCCGCAGGAGTCTGGGGTAAAAATTCTATCCAAGAAGGAGAAGGAGAAACTCAAGAAGGAACGAGAAAAGGTCTGTTAGGTTTTATGTCGGTTCATCCACGGTTTATTAAATGTGTTTGTATATCTACAGGCTAAAAAGAAGGCTCAAGCAGCAGCCAAAAAAGCGGCGCCAACAGGAGAGACTCCATCAATACCAGTCGAAGCTGCTGAAACACCCGAGGAGGTGAAGGAAGAGGGCGAAGAAGAGGGCGAGGAGGCTGCAGGTGGTACTACGTCGAAAGATAAAAAGAAAAAGAAGAAAAAGGCGAAGAAAGATGAGGAGCCCGCGCCTGCGCCTACAACCGGAAAGAAGAAGACCGGTATCAGTGCGTTGAAGGCGATGATGGAGGAGAAGAAGCGTTTAGAGGAGGAGGCCCGACAGCGTGAGGAGGAGGAGCGGAAGAGGATTGAAGAGGAGGAGCGGAAAGCTGAAGAAGAGGCGCGGAGAAAAGAAGAAGAGAAACAGCGCAAGAAAGAGAAAGAAAAAGTATGATTACCCCCTCTTCAGGACGAATATTCCGGGCTGATATTCTCTAAGGCCAAACGTGAGTTGGCAAAGAAGGAGGGTCGCCTCCTCACCAAGAAACAGAAAGAGGAACGGCAGATGGCAGAGATTCGTAGGCAGGCTCTATTGGCTTCCGGGGTTCAGATCGAGGGTCTACAGCAACCTTCGGGTAGTGGTGGTGCGCCAAAGAAGGTGGTGTATGGTAACCGAAAGAAGAAGCCCACCACTCAAAAGGATGCATCGCCTGCCCCAGACTCAAGACCTCGATCACCAGAGCCCGTTCCAACGCCCCCTGCGGAAGAAGCGCCGAAAGCTAAGGTTGATACAGAAGCACTATCCGATTGGGAGAAAGAGTCCGACGAAGAGAAAAAAACACCTGAAACACAGGTCAAAGATTCTTGGGATGCCTCAAGTGACGAGGAAGAGAAATCTGTTGTGGGGGATTCCGGCCACGCCCCAGGGATTGAGAAGCGGGCAGCGCCTTCGCAATCACCAATTGCAAACGGAAAGTCTACAGAAAAAGGTGTGAACGACCTTCATAACTTCCTCTGCCATTCGCACTGATTTTCGTTGGTAGACACACCCAAGGCCGAAGCTACAAAACCCGCAAACGGGAAACCCACGGCCAAGGCTATTGCTGCCTCGGTTGCGACCGCTCCGACAAAAGCGGCACCATCAAAAGTCCAAGAGGCCCAAGAGGACTCTTCCGCTTCAGAAGACGAGTCAGATTCAGCAGAGGATTCGAGCTCAGAAGAGGATTCTGAGGAAGATTCCTCCGATGAGGAGCTCACTACGACTCAGAAAATGGCTGCCCAAAGAAAGGCTGAAGCGGCTGAACGGCGTGCGAAAGCCCACGAAGCTGCCCTTGCTGCGCGTAACAAAGATGACCTTCGCAGCCCCATTTGCTGTATTCTTGGACATGTCGATACCGGAAAAACGAAACTTTTGGACAAAGTCCGTTTCATTCAAATATATTACTTATTTGCTTATACTGGCCTAGATCCGTCAAACTAACGTTCAAGAAGGTGAAGCCGGTGGTATCACACAGCAGATTGGTGCAACATACTTCCCCGCTGAGGCTATCCAGCAGAAAACGGCTGTTATGAATAAGGTACGAAGTCAGAGCTTTACGCCAATTCCCACCTATTCATCACTCCAACAGGATGGGTCACAGGAATACAAAATACCAGGATTGCTCATCATCGATACTCCCGGACACGAATCTTTCACGAACTTGCGTTCCCGTGGAAGTTCCTTGTGTAACATCGCTATCCTTGTTGTGGATATCATGCATGGCCTTGAAGCCCAGACCCTAGAATCTCTACGGTTGTTGCGCGACCGCAAGACTCCATTCATCGTAGCTTTGAACAAGGTTCATTCTCTCTTAGCCATTTTGAAACTTGAGCTTATAATAACTCAATACTTTAGATTGATCGTATGTATGGCTGGGAGGCGACACCTGATAATGCTTTCCGTGATTCTCTTGCCAAGCAGTCACGACAGGTCCAAAGGGAGTTTGAAGACCGTGTTGCGAAAACGATTGTAGCCTTCGCCGAGGAAGGCCTCAACGCTTGCCTTTATTATGAGAACAAGA
This sequence comes from Macrolepiota dolichaula, assembly GCA_003315915.1. NCBI lineage: Eukaryota > Fungi > Basidiomycota > Agaricomycetes > Agaricales > Agaricaceae > Macrolepiota > Macrolepiota dolichaula. Next base: position 16,515 of record QFDT01000721.1, on the reverse strand, counting down.
ACTTTGCCCGTAATGTCTCCCTTGTTCCAACCTCAGCTATCACAGGAGAGGGTGTGCCCGATATGATCATGCTCCTCGTCAACCTCACTCAACAACGAATGAGTGATCGGCTTATGTACCTCTCAGAGGTAGAGTGTACCGTGCTCGAAGTGAAGGTTATTGAAGGCTTGGGCACCACAATTGACGTCGTGTTGTCCAATGGTATTCTCCGCGAAGGCGAAAGAGTTGTTGTCTGCGGTCTGAACGGACCAATTGTGACGCAGTTGAGGGCGCTTCTTACTCCACAGCCTTTGAGAGAACTACGCATCAAGGTGAGAACTAGGACCGGTTAAGATTATCCCCCCAGAACACTCATGTATCTCTTGTAGTCAGCATACGTTCATCACAAGGAAGTGAAGGCGGCGCTAGGTGTCAAGCTTGTGGCACCAGATCTTGAGAAGGCCATTGCCGGCTCGCGGCTGCTTGTCGTTGGACCCGACGATGATGAGGATGACCTGAAGGATGAGGTCATGTCTGATCTGACGACCCTGCTTAATAGTATCGACAAGTCTGGCCGCGGTGTTTGCGTCCAGGCGTCTACGCTTGGTTCCTTGGAAGCCTTGCTGGACTTCCTTAAAGTTAGCAAGATCCCTGTATCTGGCATAAATATCGGCCCTGTTCACAAACGTGATGTCATGCGCGCTGCCACTATGTTGGAAAAGGCCAAAGAACTCGCTTGTATTCTTTGCTTCGATGTCACCGTCGACAAAGATGCCGAACGACTAGCTGAGGAAATGGGTATACGTCTCTTCAAGGGTAAGGAACCATACAGAACCTTATTGCTTTTTCTAACGCTAATGATTGTTCCATTTTACAGCGGATATCATTTACCATTTGTTCGACTCGTTTACGGCGTATAATCAAGAGATTACCGAAGCCAAGCGTCGCGATGCAGCCCCCCAGGCCGTTTGGCCTTGTCGACTCAAAATTATTGCAACATTCTGTAAGCGAGATCCTATTATCGTTGGTGTGGATATCCTCGATGGTAGCTTGCGCGTCGGTACACCGTTGGCGGTGGTGAAGATCAATCCCACGACCGGACAAAAAGATATCATTGATCTTGGCAAAATGTAGATTCATCCATTACTCCATTCTATAATAGCTCTAACAGTCGACGTAGCACTTCCCTCGAGATCAACCATAAAAACCACGAAGTACGTCTTTTCTGCTGGCGAACGCTCATTCGAACCCATCTTAAAACGTTCCCTAAACAGGTGATCAAGAAATCTCAAGCTGGTGGTGGTGTGGCGGTAAAAATTGAACATGCGGTGTATCAGTCGGCAAAAATGTTTGGCCGTCACTTTGATGAAAAAGACGAACTTTTGAGCCACATTACCCGCCAGAGCATTGACGTTCTCAAGGTATGCTGTATTGTTGTTATCGACAATCATACTTCTGATGAAGTCTGATCGTCCCTTTGCTGCAGAACAACTTCAGGCAAGATGCATCCAATGAAGACTGGCTGCTCATCCGTGCTCTCAAACCTGTATGTTCAAATTTTTCGCGTTTTGCCCACCTCTTCTCATATATCTCTCAGCGCTTCGGTATCCCATAATTCTTGGGGCACTCTCCAATGCGATCCCTCAATGATCAGATATACGTGGTATCAACTACAGTATCTCTCACGTGTATGTGTAGCGTATGCATATGTTCTTTTTTTATAATATCAGGTTTTTTTTTCACACCAGGAACGACATCCCCTGGAATTTCAAACCTTACCTAAGCACTGTATCTATAAACTCAATCCACTCATTTTTCCGATGCCCCCTTCTTTCCCTCTCTCGTGCAACGCGATGTCAGCCGACTTGAAGTCTCTCAAAGAACAAGAAGACAATGAAAAAGTCGTCATAGCTGACGCTGACGAACTGCAATTGGTGAACGCCCTCTCCAGATGATCTGGGAGGATTTGAACCTTTACGCGAACCTTGGACAATGATATGGTAATGTCCATGACTGGTGATGAGCTGGAAAAATGGCTGCGGGTATTCGCGTCCCTGTCCGATACTCTTCTTCAAAAAACTTTGTTCCACGAAATGAGGCATTTTTCGTGGACATGGTATTGAGAAAGTGGATATACGAGGATTGAGATTATACCGCCTGAACCTGATCAGCGCTCATACCTGCGTAGGGAAGCCTCCCAGAATCATCGCCTTTTTGCCCTCTCTTGGGCCAACTTTGTGAAATACTGACGTTGTTATCTCTGATTTAGCAAAACTTAGGGTACAAGCAAGTAAGGCATTCTATTGTGTTGTAGCGTATCTGGATTTGATGGTGTTTCTTTTTTCTCCCAGCAATTACATCGCAGTTGGCACATCGTCGAAAGTTTTGCGGCTAGCTTTTGTGCTCTCAACTTTATCGGTGGAGTCAGGTATGATGATCTTTATCGGAATTTAAAATGACCCTGAGCTTGGGACAGGACGGCCCTTTTTTTGGGCATCCTCGCTGGTGGCCCCGCTGCAATATGGTACGTTTGACTGGGCGGCTGCCGCTTGAATGTCTCACTAATGAATTTGGATCAAGGTCTTCATATATCGTTACCTTCGTCTTTATGACGATTACTGCCGCTGTTCTTGCGGAAATTTGTTCTGCCCTTCCTCTGAGCGGCTCGATCTATATCTGGGCGGCCGAGAGCGCGGGCCCTAAGTTTGCGCGCTTTTTTGGCTTCATCGTCGCCTGGTGGTCAACCACAGCTTGGATGACCTTCATTGCTGGGAATTGTCAGGTAAACTACGAGTCTCACTTTCGCAAATTTCTTCGGATATTTATTCTACAAATTTCAGACGACCGCTAATTATCTCGTGTCTCTTCTCGCTGTTTGGGAAGTGGACTTTCCGGGCGGAATAGATATTGGAAACGTCAAATGGCGTGCATTTGTTTGGGCCATTTCGGAAGGTCTTTTGATCCTCGCTATTCTGATCAATTATCTTCCTCCCCGATTGTATTCGATGGTATTCAAATTCTCCATCGGATTCATGATGCTCGACTTTTTGCTTTGCGTCATTTGGCTCCCCATTGGTGTTTCCAGGACCTACGGCTTCCGGTCAGCCCAGGGTGTTTTCACCACAACTTGTGAGTGATGAAGGACAAGGCCGAGGAGACAACCGGCGCTGATAGGCCTTTCGCAGATAATGGAACAGGTGCAACGGCCGGTTGGAATTGGATACTCTCTTTGTGAGTGATATCGTTTGTTTGGATCAGGGTCTTTGATAGAACATCAAATCAGTCTATTCACGGCTGGCACTATGACGGGTTTTGATGCTTCCGGTCACATCGCAGAAGAAACTAAGAATGCCAGGTAGGCATTAGGCATTAGACCCAGACCGCAGCTTACCTCAGGGTCTTGTGTTCTCAGGGTCATCGCAGGAAAAGGCATCTTGACAAGCGCGATCGCCACTGGCCTCCTCAGCTTCGTCACTATTATTCTATTTTTATTCTGTACTCCGGACTTTGATGTCTTGTTCTCATTGAACGCCCCACAACCCTTCGTCCAACTCTATGCCCTCGCATTGGGAAGGGGTGGTGCTACTTTCATGACCGTAATTGCTGTTATTGGCCTGATCCTGGTGTGTCCCTCATATCAATTACAACCTTCGGAGTTTAACCACCGCAATATCCATTCAGAACACGAGCATTGCAATTGTCGCTGCCTCACGGCTCGTGTTCGCTGTCGCGCGTGATGGTGTCTTGCCATTATCCGGTTGGATTTCTCAGGTTGATGCCGCGGGTCAACCGAAACATGCAATCACCGTTATGTACATCTTTGCCGCTGCCTTGTTGTGCACGATTCTTCCAAGCCAAGTGGCGTTCTTCTCTCTCATCTCTGCCGGTGCTGTACCGACCATTGCGGCCTACGGTTTAATCGCCTTGTTACGCTTTACGATGACACCAAACAACTTCAAGGGATCGTACTTCTTCCTCGGTCGATACAGGAAACTTTTCTACTTGGCGGCTATTTTCTTCAATGCCCTGATCGTTTCCGTAAGTTGAAAAAAATATCCGATCATGTGTGTTTCGGCTAACAGAATGTCCATCAAGGTCATGCTGTCTCCATTCTTCTTCCCAGTCAACGCGGAAAATTTCAATTTTGTATGTAGTCTTGAGTTTTTCTTCAAGGCTTGAAACTGACAATTTTCAGGCGTGTGTGATCTTTGGCACCGTGACGATTTTCGGTATTTTGTGTTGGTACTTTACACCTCCGGAGAAATGGCTCCGCCGAGAGATCATCCTCAAGGCCCTCGATGATGTCAATACGGAAGGCGAGGCTCACAATCATTGATCCCTTTGCTTGGCTGTCCACATGCGCTCGGGTCAATCTATTCATATTGTATATATTGGCTTTTTGCATGACTGTTTCTTAACGATGATTTAATACGAATTTCTCGGCATCTGAGTAAGGGATGAAAGCTGTATATCGTGTTTCGTACATATCATGTGAATGTGTTGAAGCTGTCTATATTATCTCTACTGGACCACCCGGATGACGGGAAGTCTGCAAACGAACATCAAATATCACAAATCAGTCGTAAAAATAGATCTTCCCAAATGCAGGGCTGGAAATGTTAAGGTATCAATAGTCATCGTCTTCAGGCACTCCGGGACTGGGTAACGCACTATAATGTGTTAGAAAATAAATAACCGAAGGAACCCCAAGTGGAATCGCCGACGAGTTGCATTTCCGAGGCCATCACAGGCCATCACTCGGATTCCACTGGATTCTTGGGCTGGTCGGATTCTCGAAAAGATTCTCAATCAGGATTTCGGACTTTGTGGACGAGAGTGGTGGGCTTCCCGCCCTGACCCTGATGATCCTCTACCAACGATCATATCGGCATCTATTATTTGCCCACCGCGTCGAAGGGGCGCTTTCGAGGACGAAGAGATATGTGACTTCCGCGAATGCTATTCGTGCATCTATGACGTTTGCTCTCTGCTGGTAGCGGTCTCCATCTAGTTTTGATTTCCCTCATCCCCAGGTAAACGCATGTTTCAATGTCTACCCTTGACTGATTGTGTGTATGATGATTTTCATTGATATCCTGACCATCCTATCATCAGATTCTTGACATCCTTCTTTCGAAGGGTCATCTATAGTCCTTGTCAGATGTTGACCTGAAGGTCCGGTCCTGAGTTGAGCGCAGGGAACCGCCGGTTGTACCACTGATCTGCAAGGCTCGTCCATGAAGCTCGTCATTTTCATTTCATGTCGGCAGCTTTATTTACATACAAATGTTGTTTTTTATTGCCTCCGAGTTTGGGTATGCATATGACTTTGCCGCAGAACGCGATGCTAGCATAGGCTTTGTGCTCCTGGATCCCGACGGAAATGACTCTGCTGTTTCCTTGATGCTAATAGGTACCCCCTCACGTAGTTTACGGTACACGAATTTATGTGCGGATTTCCACTGATTTTTGCCAAGCCCTTAGCTGATATGGCTCAATATTTTTGTGACCCCATATTGCGAGAACGGAGTTAGGGAGACTGTAACTTTTGGATGTTGAATTGTTCGTTTTCAAGACTGGTCAAGTCGTTCCGAATGGCAGCCGTAGATCCACACATGATATTTGCCAACACACCACATACGTTCATTCCTAAACTATCGATAGGATGGTTGTTTCGGTGTGCTCAGAAAGTTGTTCATCCTATCTCCATCTCCAGCCTTGTCGGGCTGAGCCCAGCCCTGACATAATTCCGGCGTAGTATTCCCGACCAACTCTCGACTTCTCAGGGCGCGAGGATCTGACATGTGGGAGACGTCCGCGCGTACGTGAGAGTCTTGCACTCGAGGTAGGGCAGAGATCGAGATGCTGCGGGGACGCACGGGCGTGTAGATGTCGGCGGTGCTCGTTTCGATGAGGGGATCCAGTGCAGGTTTAGATTGACTAGTACGAGAACTCTTGCTGTCGCGAGCCGTTGGAGCAGAAGAAGCCCAACTGACGCGCTTGGTCGGATTTGATGAAGTGACATGGTTAGAGCCGGAACGCTTGAGTATGTTGGGTGTTTCAGGAATGTGTGGATCGAGTGTGGAGTTGTGACTGGCTTTCGCGTCTCTGGCTTGCTTCTTCTCGACTTGACTCGCTAGCGGGATATTGGTCCTCCCGAGCTTACTGTTTTTCATGCGGACATTCTTCGATACCTGACCACAACCATATTACGACAAAGAACATAGTGAAGCACAATCGCTTACGTAGCGGGCGTCTTGATTCGGATCGTAAAATGGGTTATCAAGGTCGTAGTTTCGCTTTCCCCTATCCCGTCGAAGTTTATACAGTGCATAACCGAAGGCGAATATGAATGTTGCGATAAGGAATGCTATACCAACATATGCATAGACCGAGACAGCGAATTGTCCTCCCGGAGAAAGAGTCTCGTTTGGCATGGATGTGTAGCTAGCCCCTCCGCTTGTGGATGCGGCTGGGTCGGCGATAGAAAAAGAATATATAGGAGCATCGCGTCTGACAAAAGACTTGGTTGGCCTAACTGTTGTCATCGAGAGGTAGTGGTGGGTGGAAGGAGCTAGAATCTCCTATGAAAAGCAGCATATTATCCTGGCATTTAGACAAGTTGAAAAGAGGACTGGTGGCTACTTTTGGTGGAGGTGGGGTCGGTCCTGAGTTGCTATTTTTAGCATGTCACCCTGAGTGACCCGACATGGGTTTTCGTTCAACAGGACCCAAAATAAGGTTAGGGTCATTAACTCTTTTCCCATTTTCACCCAACTAATGTTTTCTAGTGCTCTCCACCACAGGCATCTGTCGTCCTCAGCCACATTCAAGCACATCCATAGGATTTCATGCCGAAGACTTGTCACTGTCACCAAACCTGGTGCCTATGGTCAGCCGTTATTCCATTCGCATCCACATCTTGGTGCGTGGTACACTCCCGACGTTTGCAACACCTACTAAGCACTTGGTGTTTGGCCGGATTTTTTCCCAGTCAGACAATATGATCTTACTCCAGGTATCAAGCCAGAGGAATATGATCAGAGGAGAAAGAAATTGATGGATTCTCTCCCTGAGAATAGTGTGGTGGTGTCGGTAGCTGCCCCAGTTAAATTAATGAGTGGTAGTATGTGCACTCCATCGCCTTGATTGTTTGTATCTTTGCTAAACAACCTCTTAGATATATTGTGAGTCGTCAGGTCTTCCACTCCCGGGTAAGCTTACCGACAAATCCCCCTTTGAGCTATAAATATCGGCAAAATTCAGACTTATGGTATCTCACTGGTTTCGCTGAACCGGACTCCGCAATAATACTGGGTAGGTACCGTCTTGTAGGTATTGATACCCCGTTCTCATCTATCTCCGTTTTTAGAGAAGGACTCATCTTCCAGAGGCTACAAAATGTCCTTATTCTGCTCAGGCAAGGATTCAGCGAAGGAGAAGTGGGATGGTCCTAAGTACGTTCATATCTTGTATTAATCTGCAAGTCGTTGACCTAACCCCAACGTAGAACGTCGATTGCTGACGCGGCTGCGATTTTTGGCGCAAATACGGCCGAACCTATATCTTCCTTTGCCCCGATCCTGAAATCGACACTCGCTCGCTCGTCCCATGTCTATATTGATCTTCCGAACAATAATGTCACTCCAATGCGGAACCTATCTACGAGGGCTCTCTTGCGGTATCTGTCACCGCCGGTTCGGTCTGAGGTCGATGATATCATTGGGTCGCTGTCAAGCTCAAGACGCAAACCACTTGCACCGGAAGTTGCAGCGCTTAGAGCGATAAAGAGTGTAGCGGAGCAACAGATCATGCATGAAGCCGGGACTATTAGTGGGAGGGCACACGCAAAGGTGGGTTAAAGTAATAGTGGTTGATTCTATAAATTTTGACAGGCTAGACAGACAATGCGTTTTGCCCAACCAGGCCTATCGGAAGCAGCTCTAGCAGCCCACTTTGAATATCTGTGTGCGTTACAGGGGTCTCAACGGCCTGCATATGTTCCTGTAATAGCATCTGGGTGCGTAAACTAAGCTCTCCTGGAACTCAGACACTCACGTCTTCTAGACCCAATGCTTTGATCATCCACTACACAGAGAACAACCACCTTTTGCAGGATGATGAACTGGTGCTAATGGATGCAGGTTGTGAATTCAAGTACGTTGTACTTCGTACTGGTTTATTCCAGTTGGCTAACCAGAAGTAACATAGTGGATACGCTTCAGATATCAGTCGGTCTTTTCATCTCGCACTGCTCGAATAGTCTTACGATGGTTCTTTCAGCACGAACCTTCCCGACATCTGGTAGATTTACCACAGCTCAAGCGGAATTGTACTCTGCTGTTCTCACAGTCCAGAAGGAGCTGATTAAGGACTGTACGGAGACTGCGGGGTATACCCTGCACGAGCTGCACCGGAAGTCCTGTAGTCGACTGAGAGAAGAACTGACGAAATTGGGCTTCAATTTCAAATCTTCCATGCTCGGAGGTGATACAGACCTGGAAAGAGTGTTGTATCCACATTTCCTCAGTCATCCAATAGGTGTTGGTGAGCCAAGATGAACAGCTATCCTGAGTACCCCTTGATAACCTAACTCCATTAAGATCTTCACGAGTCATACAATATGAGCAGAAGTAACAGGTATGGGCCTCCTGTCGCATACGGCCCTGACGTCCGACTGATATCTGATTCTGTAGTTTAACTGCCGGGATGGTAATCACGATTGAGCCAGGCATTTACGTCCCGCCAACACCACAGTTTCCGAAACAATACCACAACCTGGGCATTCGAATAGAAGATGAGGTACTGGTTGGTAAACAGGATCCCATCGTATTGACTGCGGCAGCACCAAAAGAGGTACATTTTGCGTTCATTGATCGTAGTCCAGAGCAGCTGATTTGTGATTAGATTGTGGATATAGAGGGTACCTGCCAGGGACTACTTGGGTTAGAACCTTACTAATCGATAGGATGTAATACTTAATGGTTAATCACATTTCCTCGCTACTTGTGCGAATGCCCAGAATGCTGAGCTTGGATCTCGTTCGTTCATACACTTAGGGGGTTCCTATTTTCGGAAGCTCGGAATGATGGGAAATATCAAATTTCGGAACCGCGAACATGTGATGTGTGACACAATTATGTCACACTCATTAATTAGCACGTTACAGCCTTTGTTCTAAAACTTTCCTCGTTTCATTTCACGCAATGGCCAGAGGGGTGAGAGCCAAGCGAAACACGACTGCAGCGCGTGCCGCAGATACCGCAAGCAACACGCCAACAACCACTGCTACCCCAGTCTTTAGTCCTGCTGACTCACCCGCCATGGAAGATACCCCTGCAACCTCCGACAACGAAGGGTCAAATGCAAAGGCAGAAGAGATAGTTCAGGAGGTTAGGATTACGAGGAGCAGAAAACGTGTGATGGCCTTATCACCGACACATGAATCGGATGAACGCGCGCCAAAGCGCCGGGCGGTTGCCAACCGTGCATTCGTTGCTATAGAGGTCAAAGCGGCAGAGGACAAGGTCAGAAATCGCGTCCATTGCGACAAAGCAGCGTGAATTAATGAGTCCACTAGAGTGTCGTTTCGACTTCTATCAAAGGCAAAGGAAAAGGCAAAGCCAGAGCTATTACCCCAGTATCTGAGCCTGAGATTGGGAGTGAGCCCGGTGAATCCTCAGGTACAAGTGGCTCGGAATTCGTGGTATCAGAAGATGAGGAAGATAACAGTGCGGACGAAGAAATTATGGTAGATGCTGCGGTCCGGCTTTCCTTGCAAACTGCCGCCCCATTTGGTGCAAGTACTTCCTCTGGTCGGGTATCAGGCCCAAATGCCGACGCTATATTACGTGCTGCTGCTGCAGAAAGAAGACTTGCACGTAACAGGAGGGTGTTCGCTCGACTGGAGACCAACGAAGACGATAGCGAAGACAGTGATACTTCATTTTCTGATTCCCGAAGTGTATTATCCTTGACTGATTCGGAATCTGAGGAGGAACCTCTTGTGAAAACGGCGAAGCCAAAGAAGCCGGCAAAAGTCAGGAGTAGGGCACAGTTTTCATCACTTGCAGAGCTGAAAAAACGGGGAAAACCATCTGAAGTGAAGAAGGCACTCAAGAGGGAAGAAAAGGCGCTTGCGGAGAAGCTAGGTCGACGATTGACTCACGTAGGACTTCGTTTCCTTATCACTGAAATATCCCTGAACCTTGTGTCCTCAGTCCGAAAAGGCGACAATCGCTCTATACATCTTTCATCCTGAACTTAGAAATGTCTGGGGTGATGTGGAAGCTAACATTCCGATTATCACGCCTGTCAGAGCTGAACAGCCGAAAAACTTGAAGCTCACACTCTTACCTTTCCAGCAGGAAAGTTTATATTGGATGCGCAAGCAGGAACAGGGAGAATGGCATGGTGGCATGCTTGCAGTTCGTACCCGTTGTTTCATACGCCTGTCAGTACTAACTCTCGCTTCAGGATGAGATGGGGTATGTCGTAGCGGAACATAATGGCGAAGAAAAACTAACTGTTACTCCAGCATGGGTAAAACAATTCAGGTCATAGCATTACTAGTATCAAATCAACAACGGCCGAATCTTGTTATCGCGTTGGTACCGATCACATTATTCAGAACATCTAGTGAACTCACTCCGATATTCCAGACCTACCGTTGCTATTATGCAATGGAGAAACGAGATTGAGGCACATACAGATGGTTTAAAAGTTCTTGTTTGGCATGGAGCCTCTCGAGAGTCAAGTATCAAGGAACTGAAGAAATATGATGTGGTGCGTTAGCCACGTTTACAATAAATCACCCAAACTCAGCCATTCTGGTCAGGTCTTGACTACTTATGCCGTCCTGGAAAGGTTCGTCTCTTCGTGGTGGGTTGTATGATGGGGCATCTACTCATATATTTGGCCCCAGTTGTTTCCGTAAACAAGAGAGTGGTTTCAAGCGCAAGGGTGTCATAATCAAGGAGAAATCACCCCTCCATCAAATGAAGTGGGTCCGCATAATCGTAAGTGATATTTTTCCTGCATGTTCCAGTTGTTCATGCTTAACGTTGACTCAGCTCGATGAGGCTCACAATATCAAAGAACGAGCTACCAATACTGCCAAAGCGGCATTCGAGCTTCAGAGCGACTACAAATGGTGTTTATCCGGAACGCCGCTCCAGAATCGAGTCGGAGAATTGTATAGTCTCATTAGGTTCTTAGGCGGCGATCCTTTTGCGTACTACTTCTGTGGGTCCGTCAGAGCAATACTCGGTTTGCCATATTGACCGTTTTTACGCAGGTAAGGCATGCGACTGTAAATCCTTGCACTGGCAATTCAGCAACAAGAGCAGCTGTGCAGGTAAATCCGTATTCTGTCTACGTCACAACAGAGCCTCACGTACATAACCCAAGATTGTGGTCATACTCCTATGCAACATGTGCGTTGACTTGTTGAGATCTGCCAATTTGGATATTGACCGCACTGTAGACGTGTTTCTGGAACAATGAAATCTTAACACCCATTCAAAAGAGTGCAATGGTTGGTCCAGGCAAAACTGCATTCAAGAAACTGAAGATCCTATTGGACAGAATGATGCTTCGCCGAACAAAAGTTTGTACCCTTTTGGGTCTCCTATTTTCCAGCAACTTATGGTGATGACCTTTAGCTGCAACGAGCGGATGATCTCGGTCTACCACCTAGGACCGTTATTGTCCGTCGGGACTATTTCAGTCCTGAAGAGAAAGAATTGTATCTCTCCTTGTACTCTGATGCCAAGAGACAGTTCGGCACGTACCTTGACCAGGGAACTGTTCTGAACAGTGCGTGTCACGAAGCCCACCTTTTTTCCTTATCCTGACTCTATTTTCGTCAGACTACTCTAACGTTTTCAGTCTGTAAGCTATTACGATTTGATCCCGCATCGCAAACCTCACTCCTCACTATGTGCCCAGGTTGACAAGAATGAGGCAAATGGCTTGCCATCCTGACCTTGTTTTACGCAGTAAGACAAATGCGACTCAATTTGTTCCCATTGAAGCCGAGGCAACCGTTTGTCGACTCTGTAATGAGTTTGCTGAGGATGCTATACAGTCTAAGTGTCGCCACATATTCGATAGGGAATGCATTAGACAATATCTGACCTCAACCATGGAGGAAATGGTTTGTTTTCTTTTCTGTAGCCTTCTTGAGAACCCATGTCTTGACGCATTTCTCTTTAGCCCAACTGTCCAGTTTGTCATATCGGGTTGACCATCGACTTGGAAGCCCCTGCGCTCGAACTCGATGAGAATACCCAGCGTGTTAGACAGGGCATTTTAGGCCGATTAGACCTTGCGACTTGGCGATCATCCACCAAAATAGAAGCCCTTATTGAAGAACTCAGCAATTTGCGTCTCAAAGATGCGACTACAAAATCGATTGTATTCAGCCAGTTTGTCAACTTCCTGGACCTGATTGCATACAGGTTGCAGAAAGCCGGGTTTTCCGTATGTTCCCTTTTTAACGCAGGCGTTTTTAAACTGACCGCCATATTTAGATTTGTCGGCTTGAAGGTACCATGTCCCCTCAGGCTCGAGATGCAACGATCAAACATTTCAGTATGGTCCAGTTTTTTCTGGGCTACTTTCGAGTTATTGACAGGAGCCTCAGTGAACAACGTTGAAGTGACTGTTTTCCTTGTCAGCCTAAAAGCTGGAGGTGTTGCTCTGAATTTGACTGAAGCTTCGCGTGTATATCTGATGGATAGTTGGTGGAACCCGGCTGTAAGCGCCTCACGACTCTGATTTCGTAGAACTCACTAACAAGGAGTCTAGGTTGAATATCGTAAATTTGGTTTTACGTAATGTCTGAGCCGATACTGACATGATCTCACAGAGGCTATGGATCGTATTCATCGTCTTGGACAGCGTCGACCCGTGCAAGCTATCAAGTTTGTCGTGGAAGATAGTATAGAAAGTGGTATCGTTCAAGTAAGTATATAAAAGCCAACCAAATCGGCCCTAGATAACATTTTCCCTTAGCTTCAAGAGAAGAAGAGCGCCATGGTCAATGGAACTCTATCCACTGACGACCAGGCGATGGGCAGATTGACGCCAGAAGATGTGAGTCGTTAGCACTTTCTGGGGATAACGAGACTGATTTCCTCCCCAGTTGAGCTTCCTCTTCAGAGTGTGTATATTCATTATTTATTGATTGACTTACATTGAGACTTTTCACTATCATATAGCTATGATCACCACGCACCACATTTCTTACAAGTCGCATTCGTCCCTATAACTATACCATATGTCGTAGCTGATTTATTTCATGGTCGTCCAAGTTGGCATGTTAAACACGTGATAGTTTGTTAATTACTTGAGCCAATCGGAATATGCAGGATTATAATTGACCGGACACCACACACTTCCCCGGACGGAGTCGCTTCACCACCTTGAAATCCCTTGCATCTCTCTGCACGTAGATAAAATGGCAACCAGGCAACTAAAGGAATTTGCTCGAGAGGAAGTCTCAAAGGCGAGCATCATTTTCTGACTCCATTTAAGTTCTTGAGAGCTCATGTTTGGGAACTATAGCACAACAAGGAGGGTGATCTTGTGCGTTTTCAGACAACAGAAAATACCTCCCTTTGTCTGACTCGGGTGGAATGAACAGTGGATTGTCATTGACTCAAAGGTTTACGATGTATCACGGTTCGCGGATCTTCACCCAGGTGGTGCAAATGTTTTGCTTGCTGAGGCTATTGGTATGTCGCAACACATACTATCTCCTTCTAGGCCAGGAGTAGCTTAAGCACTGTGACTAGCCGGACGAGATGCAACCGAAGCATTCTTCGGCCTTCATAGGCACGAAATATTACTGAAACCTCAATACAAGCGTCTGCAAATTGGCACCATTCATGGTGAAGAGGAGACAATCAAACCACCAACACCGGGGCAGCTCAGCCAAGTTCCCTATGCCGAACCAACATGGCTTAGCAAAGGCTACTTTAGCCCATATTACACAGAGAACCATCGTGCGTTCCAGAAGGCTGTCCGTGAGTTTTTCGAGATTGTTGTTGCTCCTGAAGCTGCAAAGGCGGATGAGACTGGGAAGAAGATATCTCAGGAGGTCGTTGACAAGATGGCGTAAGTGTATTTTTTTGTGAGTGGTATTTCTTTGGGAATATGGGCGCTAAGGGATTGATGTAGTGAGACTAATATTATTGCTATGCGGCTTGGTCCCGGAAAGCATCTCAAAGGGCGTACGTTGATGGGAGGGATTATAAAGCCAGAAGAGTTTGATTATTTCCATGAGGTGCGCGACGGTTGATTTCTGTGTATATCTCACACCCCCTGATGCTTGGACTGTAGGCTATTATTCATAACGAACTCGCCCGTGTGTGCAGTCGTTCTGTTATTGATGGGATGCTTGCTGGTCTTGTTATTGGGTTGCCTCCGGTGCTGAACTACGGTTCTGAGGAAATCTGTAACCAGGTTGTTCCCGAGGTACGTTTTGACTTTTAATGATGACGCGCGCTCTGTTTATTAACGAATCCAATCAAGACCCTTGCCGGAAAGAAATATGTTGCGCTCGCCATTACTGAGGCCTTTGCAGGTAGTGACGTCGGTGGACTGCAAACAACAGCGGTTCGTGATGGCGATTATTGGGTCATTACTGGAACCAAGAAGTACGTAGCTATTCATCTTAACCAACGCTGATCATACACTTACACTCTAACATTATTGTTTTAGGTGGATCACGAATGGCACATTCGCAGACTACTTCACCACTGGATGTCGAACGGATGTACGTCACATATCCAACATCCCAAGCACATTAAAAACCCCTGACTCTAATTGACCTGTTTGTTGAAAAGACTGGTTTCACAGTAATATTAATTCCGCGCGGTCCAGGGGTCTCTACCAAGCCTGTTAAAACTGCGTATTCAGCCGCCGCTGGCACCGCATATGTCACTTTTGATAAGGTTCGGGTACCAGTTGCAAACACCCTTGGGCCTATTGGCAAAGGCATGTCCGTTATTCTGAGTAATTTTAATCACGAGCGGTGGATGGTTTGCGCAACTTCGATCTCTGCACAACGCCAAATCGTCGAGGAATGTCTAAAGTAAGTTGTTGCACAAGGGAAGAAGGCTTGTCTCACATCTGATGGTTTATTGTTGAGTGTAGATGGGCGACACAGCGAATGGTGTTTGGCAAGCCGTTGACAAGTCAAGCCGTCATTCGTGCTAAACTTGCAAGTATGATCTCCCGCGTCGAGGGCTGCCAAAATTGGTTTGAATCGGTGACATACCAGATGAATAGTGTGAGTATATTGACACTTAGGGGGAGTGACTAAACTCAGTTTCTCTAGATGTCATACAAACAAATGTCTGACAAACTCGCAGGGCCGATTGGGCTGTTAAAACAGTGCGTTTTTTTACCGCCTGTTCGTGTGTTGTATTCATTGCCCCATTAATTCCGTAGATTTGTCTCCAGGACTGCTCGTGAGACAGCCGAGGGTATAGCTATTCAATTCAGGTTTCGAGCGTTGACAGGTGCTAATACTTCCATCACATAGATGCTGTCCAGGTTTTTGGTGGCCGTGGATTGACGGTTACTGGTATGGGCAAACTAATAGAAAGTGTCAGTATTCCCTATTTTTTTCCATCTTGACCGTGGTTAACATCAATCATTTAGTACCATCGGAGCTCCGGGTTTGATGCCAGTAAGTGGTTCTACGCAGCTATTGCTGTTGGGATAAGTTCTGATGATCATGCCCCCATAGTTCTCGCTGGAGCAGAGGATGTACTTGGTGATTTGGGTGTTCGGCAAGCACTCAAGAAAATGCCCCGGGACACACGCCTTTAGGTAGACCGTCCTCACAAAATACATACATAAGAGACAGAGATACAACATACTAAATACGGCGAATGTGCATTGTCCACTATACCCAAAATTATCCGTTGGAGCCACGAGAAGACACTGTTCTGGGGTAAGAAGTGATGAAATCGAGTCCGCGCTCACACGACGTAATAGACAAGCCCAACAAGTAAAGTAACAGCAGCTGACATGTGTGAGAAATGAGGAGCAAGGAAGCGATCTGCTAAAGCACTAGAAGGTGTTGTGGATGCACCGCTGGAGGTTGCCGCTGGTGCCGGCTGAGGGTTGGTTGGGGAGAGTGGTGTTGTGACAGTCAACTGACTGGGCAAAGTCGCAGGTGGAAGGTTGGCGGGTGCTGAAGAGGAAATAGTGATGGTGTTTGGAGCCGGGACACTGGCAGGACCTGGACCCGAAGGGCGGATTGAAGTGGCTGCAGGGCCCGGAGGGGAAGTGTTCTGTTGGCTCTGGGTCGACAATGGCCGGTTGGGGTCGATCCCAGGAAGGGTGAGCTTTGGGGCGTTGAAGCCCTTTGCGTCACACGCTTCAGTCAATTCTAGACTCGGGTTAGCATTGAATTGTCCCGCCTTTAATTAAAAACATATATATAATATAAATATATGTGAACGGACCATCGAGTACGGTTTGTGCCGGAGAGTAATCTGTGGTGTTCAGTGCGCTACC
>QFDT01000718.1:0-27191 GCA_003315915.1 Macrolepiota dolichaula | reverse complement strand
CCAATGCCTACGCACTCCAGTGCAAAATATGATCCACCTGAGAAATTTGATGGAAACCGAAAGAACTACCAATGATGGAAGGAGGATTGTGGACTTTACATCCTCGCACATCCTGACAAGTTCAACACTGATCACGACGCAATCCTGTTCATGCTCTATCATATGGGAGGAACAGCTGAACCGTGGAGAACCGAGTATATACGAAACCACAACACCCAGGGAACGCTTGATCTCGGAACCACCGAAAACTTTTTACAGCAACTTGATCAAGCATTCCAACCCTACAATTACATGCAGGACGCCATCAGACGCCTTCGACAGCTCAAACAGAACGGCAAATCTATTGATCAATTCATATCAGAATTCAAAACTCTGGCCCATCGCGCAGGTGTCACAGGACACAACACACTTATCAAGATCTTCAAAGAAGGACTTGACTATGATATCGCAATCAAAAC
Source organism: Macrolepiota dolichaula (assembly GCA_003315915.1). NCBI lineage: Eukaryota > Fungi > Basidiomycota > Agaricomycetes > Agaricales > Agaricaceae > Macrolepiota > Macrolepiota dolichaula. Next base: position 26,733 of record QFDT01000718.1, on the reverse strand, counting down.
CATTGCCAAAGGCCCCAAAGGAACCATCAATGAATGGATCAACTCTGCAAGAGGAGCAGCAGAAGTTGTCCGAATGGAGAACGACTATCGTAACCGATTCGGCAAGAGAAACTCCAATAGAATGGTTCCAACGAAATGGAACAATTACAACTCGAACCGGTCGCAATCCAAATCAAACTATCGCAATCCAGACGCTATGGACATTGATCTGCTCGAAGCGCAGATTAGCAACCTCGTGATCAGTGAAAGGCATCAAGAATCTGATCCTGAAGATCAGGAAGAGGACGAAGAAGAAGCTATCAATGAACTGGTCCAACAAGGAGTTGCAAGAGTACTCAATGAAATTCTCACAACAGAGCAGAAGAAATCAATTCGAAAATGCTTTGAATGCAACCAAACCGGCCACTTCGCCAAGAACTGTCCAAACAAGAAACGAACTCGCTACACAAACTTACCTTGACACCAACAAGCAAAGACATACAATCGCAATAAGCCACCCGTACCCCCTAAAGTACCTCGCAACCTACAACAACAGAACCAACGACAACGTAGCTTCACACGCATTCAGGAGATTATAGAAAATCTACCAACCAACGAAGAAGTAGCCGAAGTATACACTGAATTCTCTAATCGAACCAAACCAATTGCAAGAGAGATTCAGGATTTTGCCTCAGATGACTAGCCTCCACGTCTAGATCGTCAAACAAAGACTCAGGTGCACACACAGACTCTTTAAATAGCGAACAAGGACGCTCTTCTTTTTCTTCTCAGCGAAACAAGGACACTATTCCTATTTCTGAACTATTCCTATCCCCTCATCAATTGAACACTTTATATTGCCCTATTACCGTGCACACACCTGAGAAAACCGTGGAAGACTTAGCTCTCATCAATTCTGGAGCAGGAGGAGATTTCATTGACACCACCCTAGTCGACAAATGGAAACTGACAAAGAAGCTACTATCACAACCCCAGACGGTCAAGAACGCTGATGGATCTTTAAACAAAAACGGTACCATCACCCACTACTCCACCATTGAACTTACCATCTACGGACGCAAAATTCAAACCGATCTCAAAATCACCAACCTAGGACGACCGCGAATTATCCTAGGAATACCCTGGCTTACCAATTGCAACCCAGACATTAACTGGGCAAGACAATCACTATCCTGGAGGAAGATAACCAGTAACGCAAAACTTTCATCCCTTATTGATTCCGCCAATCTCGACGAAATCTACTTGAACGAAGTATACTTTAACAAAGAAGACTTTCTCAAAATCAATGCCAAAACCTCAACCTCACAAACTCTCGCTCAAGAACACGGTCCGAAGAAAGAATCCGACCCAAGAAAAATCGTTCCACCCTCGTTCCACGACTATCTTGATCTCTTCGATGAAAAGAAAAGCGAACGCATGCCACCACAACGACCATGGGATCACAAGATTGAGATGAAACCAGGCTTTGAACCAAAAGCCTTCCGATCGTACAAGTTATCACTAGCCAAAGAAAAGGAACTAGATAAATTTCTAGAAGAAAACCTACGCAAAGGATACATCCAAGAATCAAAGTCTCAAATGGCTTCACCATTTTTCTTTGTATCAAAGAAAGATGGACAACTTCGACCTTGCCAAGATTATCGATACCTCAATAAACACACCATCAAAAACGCCTACCCAATTCCCTCGATCCAAACGATCCTAGACAAACTCAAAGGATTGAAATACTTCACCGCCCTCGATGTTCGACTCGGTTATAACAATATTCGTATAGCCGAAGGAGACGAATGGAAAGGAGCCTTCAGAACACACCGAGGATTATACGAACCAACCGTCATGTTCTTTGGAATGTGCAACCGTCCAGCAACATTCCAATCAATGATGAACTCAATATTCGCTGACCTTATCCTCGCCAACAAAATCATGGTGTATATGGACAACATCCTCATTCACGCCAAAACCAAAGAAGAACTTCGACAAGTCACCAGAGAAGTTTTTCGAATTCTCCGCAAACATGACCTCTATCTTAAACCCGAGAAATGTGAATTTGAAAAGGAAGAACTACCTTACCTCGGATTCATTATATCCCACGACCGAGTACAAATGGACCCTGTCAAGCTCAAAGGAATATCCGACTGGCCAATACCACGAACAGTACGAGATGTACGAAAATTTGTAGGATTCTGCAATTTCTATAGGAAATTCATTCGACACTATGCCACACTTGCAGCACCCCTCAACACACTTCTAAAGAAATCAACTGCCTTTCAATGGACCGCTGAAGCTGATAAAGCCTTCAACCTTCTCAAGCAGCGATTCCTCCAGAAACCCATCCTTCTCACCCCCAATCCTTTGAAACCCTTTGAAATCCAAGTAGATGCATCACAATACGCAACCGGAGGAGTACTCCTACAACGAGACGTGAATGGAGAGTTACACCCATGCTTCTACCACTCCAAAAGCCTTTCACCAACCGAGCAGTGTTACCATAACTCGGAACAGGAATTCCTCGCCATCATTCGTACGCTGGAAGAATGGAGACATTACATCGACGGATCACCATTCAAAATGGTCATCTGGACTGACCACGACAATATCGTTCACTGGGCTGAACCAGCCAAGCTCTCAAGACGAGTTACAAGATGGTCTGCACTCATTAGTGCTCACAAAGTTATCTTGTGCCATATAGCAGGAGTTAAAAACGGAGCTGCAGACGCACTATCAAGACGACCAGATCACTTCGAAAATAAAGCCAAAGAAGTCCCACAAGCCGCCATTCCGGCTCGCTTATTTGACCTGAAAACCTTCCCAATAAACCCCAAACTTGCGAAGGAACAGGAACAGGAAACAAATATCATCACTATTACCGAACTACCGGAAGATGCGAAACTGGACGATCAAGGACGTTTTCAATTACCAGTAGACTCCACGCTTAAGAAGCACTTATTACAGAGGGTACACGATGCCTCTTCTGCGGGACACCCCGGAGTCAGTGAAACACTACGCAAACTGGAAGAATACGTAACATGGCCAGGAATGCGATCCTACGTTTGCAACTACGTCAAAGGATGTCCAACCTGCCAACAATACAAGATCAACAGAAGACCATTCAAACCACCGCTTCAACCAATACCCGGGCCACGATCCGTTCGACCATTCGCTCAAATCGCTATGGATCTCATCACAGACCTCCCGGAAGTAAATGGCTTCGATGCTATTTTATCCGTGGTGGACCACAGTCTTACGAAAGGGATAATACTATGCCCAACAAAGAAGACTTCCACGGCCGATGACATTGCCGAACTATTAATAGACAAACTCTTCTCAAGATTTGGCCTACCCAATAAAGTCATCTCTGACAGAGACCCACACTTCGCTGCTAAATCACTACAAGCCTTGTGGAAGAAACTTGACATTAATCATGCCATGTCTACTGCCTTCCACCCTCAAACTGACGGTACCACCGAATGTTTCAATCAAGAAATTGAAATGTATATTGCAGCCTACTGCGCAAACAACATTCTCGATTGGCCTAGTAAACTTCCTCTCATTGAACATGCCCATAACTCCAAACTCCATTCTGGAAGACAACACACCCCTTTTGAGTTAATGTACGGACACCCGCTCAAAGCCTTTCTGACGGAACTTGAACCCACAAATAACCCGACAACCGAAAATAGATTGGAATGGATCACCAACATACGGGAAGCCGCACAGAACGCCCACAAATCCGCCAGACAAATCATGACCGAAAGAATCAAGAACCCACTTCCAAAAATAACCCCAGGACAAAAGGTCTGGTTAGACACAAGAAACCTTCGAGTAAAAAGAATACCAAAGAAACTATCCGCAAAACAATTCGGCCCCTTCGAAGTATTACATCAAACAAGTCCAGTCAACTACGAACTAGCACTCCCAAAGACCTGGAAGATTCACCCAAAATTCCACGTTGGATATCTATGGCCAGTAGAAGAAAACAAGATCTACGGCAAGCATTTCACCGAACCACCACCCGACCTCGTGAACGGAGAAGAAGAATGGGAAGTAGAAGCTATTGTTAACCACAGAAAGACCAGACACGGAAAGACGGAGTTCCTCGTCCACTGGAAAGGATATCCCGAATCAGAAAGAACCTGGCAGAACGCTTCCGATCTAGGAAACGCAAAGAACATCCTCAATGCCTATAAAAGACGACATAAGCTCCACTAAAACCCTAACAAATGCCTTCAAATGTTACCTCTCCTGCCACCGCTACTCCCTCACACTCCATTCCCAATGAATCCTCAAACTCCTCTTCCTCCACCAACACTCCCTCCCAATACAGTATGGGGCAACCAACCGACGCAGGAGCTCTCCAACAGCTCCTGGAACCTATTGCCGAACAAGATGAACGACAAACGGATCAGGAGGATCATCCCTCCAGGAAAGACCCCTACCGAAACGCACCTCCCTTCATTTGAACCCAACTTCTATTCGAACAACCCTTCACCGACCTACAGACCACTTTTATCTGCAACCCTGAAGCTATTGCCCTCCTCGACGCATTCCGGACGAATTGGTCTGCTACGCTATCTTTGGAACAGCAAATACACAAATGTATGGATACCCTCGAGTCCACTCTCGAGGAATTTTGCCGATTTAATCCAATGGCAATGCAAATCAAAATTCTCAAAGCCGCAATTAACACCCTTCAACATTTCAGAGAGGATCCAGCTTTTGACAAGCGCTCTCAGATTGGACTTAGACTTGGAAACACTAATAACCAGCAGGAAACACAACACCCTCGATGAACCCCTGATGTTCCCATTCAATCTTCTAGGATGGATAGACCTGCTGGGAGACGAGTTCGATTTAATGGAGATGTACATAGCGGATTACGACGATCAGGTCCTCAACGAGCCGTCCGTTTTTGTGAACCGCAGATACGGACTACCACAGATTCATCCGCACAATGCTTGGAGTGTGACACAGTGGGTCATTGCGCAGACCAATGCGAAGGCTACTATTGTCATTTCTGCGGTTGGATTGCTCCACAACACTTCGAAAAGTACTGCCTGCTCAACGACAACCACTCTCGTCCACCCCTTCCCTACGCCATCAACCTCAGAGACCGCCTCGCACAATCTGACGGACCCCTTGGACAAGAACCCCTCTCCACATTCCTCTATGGAGTCCCTCCTGCACGCCGACGATGCCTTAGAATTCTCATTACCAGCCACGACTCCCCTCTCCAATGAGTGGCTTCTCCATCCAGAAACCACACCATTTCTACTTCCAGACGCTCTGAAACTCTCCAAAATGGAGCCACCTCCCAATCCACCTCGTCCGCGGAACTTAACCAAAGCTCTAACAAAACTCACCCACCTTCTCGCACCAGGAGTGTGACCCAAGAAGAAACTCGTAATGAAACTCGCCGACCTCGCTTCCACCCACCTGTACAACCACAACGATGATGCCAATATCCCCACTCCCAACCTAGAACAATCGACGACCCACAAGATGCATATGGGCTCGAGTATGATGACCCCTATGACGACATCGCCTGGTACAACATCACAGGCAGTCCCAGCTGTCTCGACAATTAATCTTGATGAGGACATCAAGTCTTACGAAGAGGACAATGTTATGAACATTATTTTTGATTCCTTCAACGTCCTTACAGACATGATGGTAGTCGACGCACAGTGGGAAGACTGGGAGTTTCACGATGAGGAAGAACTTAACTTGGAGTAAATGGACGAACAATACCAATGTAGGAGAACAGCTAAATTTAGAGATTTTGGACTCTTTGGAGCACGGACTCCCGCTTTTCCTTTTACTTCTATTCTTCCGCTTCTGTACTATGTTTAACTACAGACCTCCACCGTTCCCCATCCTATGTTTAGATACGGACTTCCGTTTCATCTTTCCTTCTTATGAACTACTACCTTTTTGACAGCTTGTACAATACACGTTAAATAGCAAGCTTGTAAGTAGGTAGTTCCCCAATTCGAATCTTAGCGTTGTTGCTACTAGACAGCATTCTCTCTTCGCTCCTAGTGTTGAGTTCTTCGAGCCCTAACAAGGCAAGAACCACCTGGTGTTCTCCCTCCATCTTTAGACGTTGTCTAAGGTACTTGACATCGTCTTGGCTGTGACTTCAAGTCAGGTAGACTTGTCGCTCTTGCCATTTTGCTGTTCTATCCAACCACAGCAAGGTCCTACGAAGAGGACCAGAAGCGTTGGATCCATTGGGAGATCTAGCTAGCCTCGTAACGTCCAGTACGGGATTAACGTGCACTGCTGGACAAGAGCTCTGGCAAAATCCTAACAATGCAAATCTGATGCCGGTGTATATATTTATGTCAATCTGAAGACTGGCAAGCTTGTCATTGCCATTGTCTACATAGACGACGTGCTGTTTATGGGAAATGACTCCGCCCTTCTGAAGAAGAAGAAAGGAGAGTTCATGAAGCAATGGGATTGTAGGGAAACCTCAGGAACAGAGTTTTTTGGCATGACAATCTGTCAGGATAGAAAAAATTGCATGATCTACCTAGATCAATGGGATTACCTAGATAAGGTTTTAAAGAGGTTCAATATGATTGATGCAAAACCCACAAAAACACCTCTCCCGGAAGGCTATCAAGCCATTGTGAATCCCGGTGAGCCCATTCCAGTGCTCCGAACACGCTTCCAACAGGTGATCGGCTCCTTGATGTACCTAATGATTGGCATGCGACCAGACATTGCGCATGCTGTGACACAACTATCAAGGCACACTCACAACCCCAGTCAAGAACATCTTGACCGCGCGTATTACATAATGCGCTATCTCAGCGCAACGCACCTTTACCATCTCTCTATGAACGGAAAAGGGGGAGAAGGTATCATTGCCTTCAGTGAGAGTGATTGGGGAGCTGATCCCAACACAAGACGGTCTCAGTCCGGATACTTTGTATCATTTGCGCAATCCGCAGTGACATGGGTTTCCAGGATGCAAAAGACTGTCGTGTTATCTTCTATGGAAGCCAAGTATATGGCACTCTCAGACATGAGTTGCCAATTAGTCTGGATTAAGCAATTATTAGGTGAGCTTAATTTCAGCCTTCCACCCCTTCCTTTGTGCAGTGACAATATGGGGTTGCTATTCTTATCGCAAAACGAAGCAGTAGAGAAGCGGTTGAAACACATCGACATACACTGTCACTACATAAGAGAAGTGGTTGAAAATAGGATGATCGAAACTGCACAAATCAAGGGAACCAAAAATCCTGCTGATCTCCTTACCAAAAATCTCGGCACAGTTAAGTTTAATTACTTCCGTGATAACTTCTACAGGCTCGAGTTTGTCTCGCCCAAACTGCGCTGAGGAGCACGGTATAAATACCTATAATATTTGCTTGAGCACAAAGAGCGTCTTCGCACATGTGACTCTGAGCAAGGGGAGTGTTGACACAGTAACGCGTGACATGCTCTTCATCACATGACTTGTGATCTTGTCATACGCTGACAATAAATCCTTGTCGAACCAGTGCTGTGCGACAACCGCATGGATATCAATTATGCTTCTATCTATTTTTATATACAATAGAATAGTACACATTGCTCTTGCACTTTGTCTGCATGTTGAGTAATGCGGTAGTTTACTTAGGGTAGATGCTTAGTCATCGGACTACACAATATGGTATATAAGGACTTTGTCCATTATGATAGAATACAACTTTCTCTGCTCTTTTACATCGTGCGTACAAACCACTCTCAAGTCTTCAAACTTTCAACACCAGTTCACTCTGTAAGTGCATGTGTTCTACCTCATAGTACACCACTACGCAACGTTCTGCTGTTAACAAAAAACCCGTGGGAAAAATGCAGAAAATGTTGTTTTCGACGTCGAAGTTCAATCCCAGAAGATGGCACAATTTCAACGAGCCGATCACGAGATATCTGAGTTGTCGAGTTTGATTGTCCACTACTGTAGCATGAATTCCACACACCTCCTAATACAACGTGTATGTCGTACCGGGAATATTCGAAACCCCATGACCCACCCGAAACTCAACCAAAGGAAATACTGGCATTCGATGAGGCTATAGATCGCATTGTCTTTTTATCTCAAACTGATGAAAATTTTTTGGTAATGGACTTGGTCAAGTCCATGGACATAGATGGGTATTGACACGCTCAACACTACTTCGCTCTATGATACCATCACCATATGTATCAACTATGGGTGTGACACCTATCTTGAGTGGTTCGGCTAAAGGCTTCCTGAAAGACGGTGCTCTCACATCATGTTGCAAGCGATCTTCAAGCATTTCGAATAACAACGGCAGCGAACAAATATATACCATCAAACACCTACTAACTACTAGATCAATCCCAAAAAAAGGCATCAAATTGGTTCCCCACATCCGGGGCACGCCCAATCAACTCTCAAAAGCATCTCCTCATCGTCAACTCCATCATCTACCCCATTCAAATCCACCTCTCTCACCTTTCCCTTTCCCTTTCCATTGACATCATTCCTAGGCCCTGACACGCGCCTCTTCCGCTTCTGTCCTGGAACGACATCCACATCCACATCCACATCCATGTCCGCATCTCCGTCCGCATTCCCATTCACGTCTTCACTGGATTGCACTAGGCCCAGGTTCGGACATGGGAAAGAGAGGGGAACGACCACGGCGTCATCAACTTCCCCGCCAGGCGGGATGACCATCGAATTGTCCTTCAGCCTATCTTTCCATTTAATCAACGTCGACTGGAGGTGTTCCCGTATCTTCCAAAACGCTTCTGCATCTCGATTGTCTGGAGGAGTTTTGCTACCACTACCAATATCTTCGACATCTCCCACATTTTCTTTGTCTCCATCCGGGGCGATTCGGATGGGGAGTTGTATTTGGACTTGAACTTCAGTAATCCCACTTTTGCCTTTACCCCTCCCCCTTCCTCTACCTCTGCCTCTACCCGCACTCACGGTCGTAGTCACATCCGTAGTACTCGCAGCTACGCTTGCACCCCCACCTCTCCCCCTTCCACGTCTATGTCCACGTCCTCTCCCGCGTCCTCTCCCCCTCCCACCCCTCCCAACGGAGATCCCACCATTACTACCATTGCCAACCTGAATATGCCTGACCCCTTCCAACGCATTCCACAACACCTTCCTCGCCGCCAACACAACATTGATATTCCCACTCGGACCCAGATACGGGAAATACGCCGCGCCTCGAAGGAGCGGTTGTGATGCGAGTGTGAGGAGGGGTTTATACGTGTTGTTAATGATTTCTGTGTCGGGATTGGTATTGTCGTTTGGATGAGTGTTTTGGGTGGAGGTGCTGGCGACGGGAAGGGCTGATGGGGGTGGTGGAGGTGAGGGAGAGGGAGACGATGGGGCCGGGGTAGGATTTTGGCTTATGTTTGGAGGGGGATCAGGAAGGTTTGTGGTGGGCTCTGGGAAAGGGGATGGAAGAAGGAAAAGGGTTGCTAGGAGTGTCGTGGGTGTTAGTGGTTTGGTACGTGAACTGGGGTTAGGTTTGGGTGTTTTGGTCTTCTTTGGTGTATCGTTGATTCCGGTGAGTATTTCGTCTTCTTCCCCTATAGTGTTGTTGTACTCTGGGTTGTCAGTAAGTAGGTCTTCGACTTCGACGATGCTCTCTCTGGATGGTTTTTGTTTGAAATTTGGACTGGTGCTCCCGCCGGACACACGTCTACGGGACGTAGGAGGTTCGCCTTCTTGATCCCGATCCTGTGTTCCTTGGTCTGTGGGGCGCAGAGCAAGGAGTTGACGCGCGTGCACGCGTTGAAGGAGCTCTATCGCCGGATCTGGTGCGTTAGAAGGAGTAGAGGGGGAACGAACGAGGTCGAGTAAGGAAATAGGTTCATGTGTATCCGCGGAGGTTGTGAGGAGTTCAAGGAGACGTAGCGGTAGCCATTGTTCATCCGTAAGCGAATCCTCGTCCTCGTTCTCTTCCGACTCTGGTAAGGTCTCTATCACGGTTCCCCCTGCGTTTGTACCTCCCCGGCCGCGTCCATGCCCACGCCCACGACCTCGCCCTCTGCCTCTCCCACGGCTGCGACCATGTGATTGGTGGGCGGATGCTGGTGAAGAAGGGTTGACTTGTTCTTTATCTCCAGCACCGCCAGCATACACACTTTTGACATCGCGGAGGCATTTGATATGATACCCGGTTTTGCAGGATGGGCGCGGGCAAAAGAGCATCACACCCTCGAGGAGAGACGGGGAGTCTGGATTATACGGCTTTGAGCAGAGACAGAGCCGGGATTTTTGAGGATTTGGCTATGATAGTTTGCTCAATGGGCTTGTGTTGTTACGTTCTTGGAGTAGTACATACATTAAGTTTATGGGATGCTACTTCGAGTGTATAGCGCCAATAGAATGTTTCTGGGCCGATTGGTTTTTGGGATGTAAGGGGAGTGGGATCCTCTGCTCTGGAATATGTAGAGGCTGGGATGGGCGTTTTTGTCTTGAGGTCGCCAGTCACGGTGATCCTTGAGCGTGGCTTGGGCCCTGGGAATGTATGCAATCTGGGCATGGGGATGATCTCGTTGAAGGTTTGTGGGAGCACGAAGTCCCAGTGGTCGGACCATAAACGTTCGAACTTGCCGAATGTTGATGTATCGCTAGCAAGAGTATTAGATGACTGGATTTGGATACAGGAAGTGAACTAACACAGATGACCCGAGGACTTCGAGGGCGTCTTGGGCAGAATAAAACCATTGGACTTTTGTCCATATCTGGTGGGATATGGAGTTTGGATCAGAGTGAATGGAGATAGACGCACGATATCAGAGTCGTCGCTCCCAGCATCGGCGCGTATCTCGAGAATCTTGCCAACCCAGTATTCGTGTGGTTCAATGGCATCACCTGGAGATGCACCGTGTGGGAGGATTGTTGCTCTGTGTTGACTTGGGGTAAGTTGGTTGCCTGAGTGACTAAGAAGTAAGCGTACATTTCGCCGCGCTTAAACCTGTGTTTTGAACCATCTTTATCGCTGACTAGCTTATGGTCAGTTGTGCTGGGTGTGGCAGGAGTAGACTAGCGGACTGGCGAATAATCCATAAGGATTCATGTTCTTCCATCGTGCTTCGTCTGGGGCATTAGGTTCGCCTTGGGTAGCCCGTTCGTGTTCGTCACCGTCGTGTGCTGGTCCTTTACCTCTGGATTTGCGACTAGTTAGACGGGCTCTGCGGGGCATTGACAAGCAAAGGCGGTGAGGGTGTGTCGGATATGTGTGGACGAGAGTATACTGCGGTCACGGGATTACGTCATCGAAGGTAGGTATATGTATGGGTTGTCTCCCTTCTTAGACTGCGCTCTGCGTTTCTCCTACACGCTGCTTCACGAGTACCACGGACACTGCGAGTGTTACAGCTACGATACTGACAGGTATTTGTCCCTAGGTTCTTCTAAACGGCAAGCATGCTGTTCTTTCTTACTTCACGAGTCGTCAGGTGAGTGGTCTTCAATTGAGTTTGGAAGCTGAGACGAGTGGTGTATCCTAGTTCTCTGGTGGCGTTTCTGTATCCTGGCTATGCGTCTTACAAGACATTGAGTCAGCGGCCCGCGTCAGAGGAGGATCTAGAGAGGTGGCTGATGTATTGGTGTGTGCTCGGCTGTGTCGTTGGTGTCGAATATGTCGCTGAATGGATAATATCTTGGTACGTTACAAGGCGCAACATCGCCATGATATATTTCTGAGTATGCTATGATATAGGATACCATTCTACTACAGCCTCAAAATGATTTTCCTGCTCTACCTCGCCATCCCACAAACGCAGGGGTCATCCTATCTCTATCGCACACATCTCCAACCATTCTTCCGGGCGCACGAGTCCCAGATTGATACAACGATGGCGCGAGTCAAGTCTCGTCTCTATGCATTTGTACAACAACGCGCGAGGACAATTTGGGACCAGGCTGCGGTTGCCATAGGACAACAGCCTACCCATGCGTCAAGCGTTGGCAGAGAGCTAGAAGAGGAGGAGAGGGTAGATGCTGTTGCACCTCCGACGATGGCAAATCCGATGGGTGGGCCGATGCAGTTGGTATCAAGTCTGTGGGGAAGTTATGGGCCGGGGATCATGGCGAGTGGACTAGCGCTTGTGTCGAGCGCCAATCAAGCCGCATCAAGCACAAAGAAGCGGCCTGGTGCGAGTGTACTCACTACACCTCCCGGTTCGCGCGTGGTTTCGGGGAGCACGGGCAAAGAAGCACGAAAGCGGCAACTGGAAGCAGAACTTGCGGCTTTGGAAGCGCCTACGACGGTGATTGAGGGGTTGCCTGGGGGATCTGGCACGACATCGAGGAGTTCATCTGATACGTTTGTGCGACGCAGAGAACAGGTGAGGAGCCGATCTGGGAGCGGAGGCAGTGGACGATTCGAGGAAATCGGTGTGCCGAGTGACGCTGAGGGTGAGGGTGAGGGTGTCAATGTGAAGGTGAATGTGAACGAGGGCGGCGGGTGGCTGGGATGGGGCAGTCGTGGCAAGACCAAGGACGAGTAGATTTTAAGTTAGCATAGGCGCTACGATATTTATAGACATGGGATTTTCTTTTGAGAGAGCACGTGGAATGAACCTTGATGTCCTTATATGGCACTCCATCTCATTTCTTCCTTCGTCCCTCACCATGCCTGCCCAGTCACGCAAGGACAACCCACAGCTAAGGGCCCTAGACAAGGAGACGAAGCGTGCAAGAGGTATATCGTTTTTCTTTTATTTCTGCTCCCTATCTCACTCTCAGCCAGGCGCCCTCTCGTGTGCTGAATGCAGACGGTACCTCTTGTCTCTTGTTCCTGCTGCCCCATCTCCTAACTCCGGCTCTCCAGCCTCAAGCTAAAGTGCGACAAAACAGTCCCATGCGCTAGGTCCGTGGGCATATTTCTACTCTATCTCTTATTCGGCTGACTTTATCGCACTACCAGTTGTAAACGCAGGGGTTGCTCTGCAATTTGCCCAAATGGGAGTCTCATCACCGGCCAGGGCACGCGGTGCGCCTCATTGTACTGGTATCCTCCCACAATGCTGACTATCATTTTTCGTACATCAGATTCGTACTGGCCGACACGGAAAAACTACACCAAAAGATCGGACAAATGAGCGATAGGATCCGACAACTCGAGGACGCCGTTGCCATTCTTCAGTCTACACTATCTAACGAGCCACATCCACTCCTCGCCCGCGACCTCCTCAAGATCAAATCTAGTATTGAGCTTCATGCCGCTGTTGGTGACGAGGTTGCTGCCCAGAGCATGAAGCAGGAGGAGCCCGAGGAGGAGGGTGTTATTGATGCGTTTGGCACATTGGCCCTTCGGGACGACGGTGCTGCGACATTTTATGGGCGCTCTGCTGGTTCTGAGGTACGCTTCTTGCTCTTTGCTTTTTTGTCTCTGTACTGACGTAATAATTGCCCCCGCTTTCATAGAGTCTTCTGATCGTGAGTGTTGCCGTGTCCTGGACCCTATAACTCATCTCCTTCCTTTCTCCCCAGGGCGAGACTTCACCGACCACCGACGAGCCAGATCCCATCGGAAACGACGGCGCCAATCAACACTCACCCATTCCCCTCAATACACCCACACAACATCGCACAACTTCGCCCCCATCCACCGCTTCATACGTTTTCTCGACCCTTCACGCCGCCCATGCACCCGCTTCCTCCAACCCACAACACCCCCAGACTCAACCAAGCCCACGCGAATCCATAGCCGCCCTCAGCGCCTCTTTCCCCCTCAGCACCAATGCTTTCCAGACCATCACCATCGATATGGACTACCTTCTTCATCATTTCCTCCCGAAATGGGAAGAAGCCTGGCGCCTGGCACAACTGTATCTCGAACAAGCACCATGGTTCTTTGGTGCCGTCACCAAACGTCAATTACTCGAAGAAATGCTACCGATGTGGTACTACGAAGCTAGGGGACTTGTACCAGCGAACGCGCCCTCGCCACCAGGCGTTGGTATACCACCCCTCACCCCCATCAGTCCAGTCGACACATCATCTGCAGCGAACGCAGCATCTCCTGGGTCATATTCCACATCTTCCTCATCCTCCGCGACGACCACAAATCACCCTCACATGCATTCCCGCTCTCCGCTCGTTGGTACGAAACGTCATCATAACTATGCATCGCGTTCGGCACATGATTTGGCGTTGTTGTTTATGGTTTTCTGTTTTGGGGCCTTGACAGATACGGGGTTGCCTGCTGCGCCAGAGAATGTGATTTCGGAAGAGTTTTTCCAGCTGACCAAGGCTGCGCTGGTTTTAGAACCAGTGTTGGAGAGACCGCCAAGTGTGGCAACAGTGCAGACTTTGAGTTTAATGGCGATTTATGAGGGGATATGTTCCAAGGATGGAAGTGTGGAGAGGACCTGGAGTTTGTTTGGCGTTGCGGTCAAATTGGCACAAAGTGTGAGTTTTCGTAATTTGTGTTTTTCCTTTGTGTTAAGCTTTTGGATGTAGATTGGATTGCGTAGGTTCCCTCGGGATTTTTTTTCTGGAAAGAAAGGTTTTAACTGACTATGCTTAGACCGTGACTGTGCAAGATGGAAATTGCCACCGGCAGAAGTGCAGAAACGGCGCGCATTGTTCTGGGAGTTATTCATTACAGACTGTTGGCAGGTGCGTGTTTCGGTGGAGCTATCTTCCCTCCCATGTAATTAATGACGGACACTTTGGGTTAGAGCCTGGCAACAGGAAGACTAGCCACATTCTCTCTTCCCTTTGTCGACTGCGAATTACCGAGCGATCCTGATTCAACGATAGCAGATGATGGAAGTGCTCAGCCTAGCTGTACGCCATACCCTACTCATAGTGAACTGACTAATGACTTTTGCACGTTCACAGTCCCGTTTTGGAAAGCCCGTTTTGGCGCGGAATGCGTCTCCGCGGTGGTTCAAGGTACACTAACCTCTCGCGCACCAAAGTATAATATTATACTCGACCTCGACCGCAAAGTTCGGGATATGGAAATGCCACTGTATACACAGCAAGCGCACATTGTAGATTATCTCAACGGGAATGCCGTGTTGGCACATGCTCAGGCTCAGGCTCAGGCTCAAGATGTGACGGGGGAGGCACTAGGGATGGGCTTGGGCGAGACGATGAGTCGGTTTATGCCCGTTAATTATCGGGAGTTGAGTACGTCTTTGATCATTCTACTCTACGTGAAATAGGTGCTGAGACATCACTCCCCTTTGTAGCGCTGTTGTATATCCATAGGTGTTTCTTCGCACACGCAATTTCGACACACCCAAATGACCCAATCAAGTCTACGTACGCGCCGAGTTTTTTGGCGGGATACCGCAGCGCGTGTACAATTTTGGGATCGGTGAGACAACAGTTTACGCTGTTCCCTAAGCAGATCGCCAGGTTTTGGGTGTTGTGGACGCACGCATTTAGTGCTGCCGTGAGTATTTTCAATCTATTTCCTAACTTGCTTTGGGAGTTTTTTTCTTCTGGTCCCCGTCTGGTGTTTCTCCTTTCTTCGCGCTCATATATTTTGCCGCCGAATCATCTTGGCTTTTGGCCTCGTGCCTCCACTTCAAATGTATATTGCCTCACCGCCGATCAAACTCTAATATCCTTACTATCCTGTAGGTCATGCTAGCGTCAGTCGCGACACATGTCTCGAAACAAACACAGGTCGCACATGCAGCGCTGATCGAACTCAATAGTGCGTGTGAGTTGTTTCAACGAGCCGCGTCTCATGGTGGGAGGGCAGTTAAATTTTTGGTGAGTGAACCCACATGTATGGTTCTGTATTCTGTTGGCATTTTGCTCCGTTATTCGGCTTAGGCTGTGACGGCTGCTTCCATTAGTATCAATCCGATATGCTAGATATATCCTTTGGTTCTTTTGTCATGGGGCATTGTTTTCTTGTTTATTCTAGGCGGTCTGGGTTGACACGCTGACTAGATGCCCCTTTGACCCAATGATTGGGGTGCTATATGAAATGACTCATGTCTTGGAATTGGGCATGGGACCCCGTTCTCGGCCCTCCTTATTCATTTCCTTTTTCTCCTAGTCTATCCCCTAATAGTACTGACCAAATTTCTACATCATAGCCAATCCTCCAACGACTCCGCGCCAAAGCGCAGAAAGCATTCCAGGATAGCGCCGCGGGCATCCCTTCGAGTATACCTAATGACATATTCAAGCCGTCAAAGACGGACCAAGATAAGAATGAGTTGGAAATTTTTGGAGGAAAAACACACACGGTGGCTACCTTACGTCCGGCAGGTGGAGGCGCGAGCGGAGCGAGACCGGACTCTGCTGGTAAGCGAAAAATGGGATTATTTGCGATACATTCCTAATGTCACTGTTTTTTTTGGGGTGTTTGTTGTAGGGAGTTTGCCGTCTTCGAGAGCAAGTTCTGGAAGCCCACAGGTTAAGCCACTGATTCACCATCAGCAACAGAATCAACTTGGGGCTCAGGTACAATTTCAAGTTCCTGGTCAGGTGTCATCCCCCCAAACGTATGGTCCCCCACCGCCACCGCCACCGCCACCGAATACGTACTCTCAGCAACAGCAGCAATCGTCACAGGCGCCACAAGCCCCGGCTCCGATGATTCAGCAGCAACAGCAGTTGATGGATGAATATCCCGCATTTGAGGGTGTACATCCAAGTCTAGTGCATGAATTGCATGGATTTGATGGGCGGATTGAGGCGCAAGTACGGGAAGCTTATAGTATGGGCGCTGGGGTGGAAGCCGGTGGGGGGTATGGTATGTCTGGGGTTGTGAGAATGGAGGATGAGCGGCAGGTGCGAGGGAATAACGTTGGGATGGTTGGTATCGAATTCGAGCCGGATCGGTCGCAGGTGCAAGCTCAAGCGCAGGAACAGGAGAGGATGAGGAGGGAGTTGGAATATCAGCAGCAAGTGCAGATGCAGATGGAAGAAGAGAGCGCACTGCGGGAGAGGGAGGAAAGGGAGAGAGAGAGGCAGAGGAGGCTTGAGATTGAGAGGCAGAGAGAGCAAGAGCGGGAGCGGGAGATGGCGGAGAAGAGGGAGTATGAATACGAGATGCAACGCGCGCGACAGCAGCAACAGCAGCAACATCAAGCGCTTCCGTCTACGTACCAGCCTCAGCCCTCGCAGCAGTCGTATGGTGGGTACTACGATGAGTCGAATCGGATGGCTGCTCCTTCGAGGCGACAGCGCTCATCACAGTCGAATTTGCGTCAGGCATATGGACCTGAGGCAATGTATCAACCTGGACCGTCGCAGTACCAATCGCCACCCCCGGTGCAACAGCCGCAGCAATTGCAAGTCATACCGCCCCAACAGTATACGAGTGCGAGGGACACGCTTGCCACACCCTCGTCTTCGACAATGTCAGAACAAGGATCGCCTTATGATGTGCAGTCCCCGTACTCTCAACAACCGTACCCTCAACAGCAGCAATATGCGCCAGGGCAGGGGCAGTATGACCAGGAGACGTATTCACAGCGGCAGTATTGGCCTGAGGGATATGCTGGTCAATCAATGCCTTCGCACTCACAGCCACAAGCGCCTTCTCAACCCCCACAACAATACTCGGCACTGCCACAGCAGCAGCAGCAACATTATCCAACACAGGTGCCCCCCGGTCATCCAGGGCATCCGCACTACCAGCAACAGCAACAGCAACAACATTACACCCCTGCAGGAGTATTGAGGGGTATTGCAGCGGACGATAGTCGGCTGCAGGAGACTTGGGCGACGTATATGTATAACGTGAGTTTTGTTTTCCTGCTTATTACACCTATGGCATGGAATATTAACGGTCTGGGGTAATTAGGTTGCATCGCCTAGGCCTTTTTTTGAGGATTAGGACTCGCGGCCTCTGAGTAGAGCAGTTGATTTAGTAAAATCAAGGTCGCGGGCGGTCTGACATAATTGTTTTCGCTATTTAGTGTACATTTTTTCGATCTTTTCTTGGAAATTTCTATGTCGATACCATGACGTTTCACTGTTTTCGTTGTCCGTTTTTCATATTTGTCCGTCTTTTGTCTTTTGTGTTATTGTATTCGCCCCTTCCTATGCTTCTCCCCTGCTGCTATTTTAATATCTCATCTGTATCATTGTAGTATTATATCTTGTCACTTTCCTCTGTCCTATTATGCACATTGGTTCTTCTTTCGCATCGAAGTAAACCGGGTTGGAGATTCTAAGTCCTCGGTAATGAAAGTATACGAAGGAGAACCTGCTTTCTCATATTTTGATTAATCTACAAATCGAGTAGTCAGTTTTCCGCCCTATACTCATCTAGGGAATAGTTTTAGTGAGCAGATACTACTCGCGGGCTGCAAGTCATGCTGGGGTCATATGTATATTCAATCCTGGTCGGCAGTTGATATTGAAGCATGGCGTGGCCTTTCCACCGTGTCAGAGATAAGACAAAAGAATGACAGCATAGCACAAGATAATGTACTACAGTAATACCTAGATAATGGGCCTTCGAACACAATATAGCAACGGAAACATGAGAGGGATACAAAGGCGCAAAAGAGTAAAAATTATTGAATTCGGTTATTGTGCATGTTTATATGTATTATGTACACACAATTAATGCGTGTGACATGACTTCCCATGATCTTCTTTTCGCAGTTCCATGTTTAGACTAATCTTAATCAAAAGTGCCCGTGCACGTTCCGGCTGTCCGCATACCGCCCACTGGGCTGTCCAGGCTGTGTTACTGCTGAGCCAGAGTTTTCTGCTACCTCCATTTCTTCGCCTACCATGTCGGCCCCTGTTTGGGGCAACGATGACTATTCACAGTCCAAGGATTCTGACGATGAGCCAGAGCGTGTAGAAGGTATAAATTTACCCTATCTCCATCATTCTTGGCATCAGCTGATATTCTAGTAGCGGCCCGCTCGTGCGCAGAGTGTAGACGGTACTCTGTCTCTTATTCATATATCCCGCCTTCTAAATCAATCCCTCTAGCCTCAAGCTAAGGTGTGACGACAGTGTTCCTTGCACTAGGTACCTATCATCCCATTTACCTCCTGTTCGGCTGACCTTATCGCACCCCCAGCTGTAGACACAGGGGTTGCGCTGCTATATGCCCAAATGGTACTCTCGCTGTCGAACAGGACACATAGTGAGCTTCGCTGCTATCGCCAAATATTAATTGTCTCTGATCAACATTCCGTATACAGTGCTTTTGGACGCACAATCCTGCAACCAGACCAACCCGAAGCTTCGTCAGAAGAACAGATAAAACATTCCAGTGGTCCGTATATTGCTTTGTGTTCCTCTGAGGTGTATAAACAAACCTCCCCGATGTCAGACATGGAACCTGGACCCAGTCGAAAGAACTGGCGGCGCGGATCCCATCCTGTTGAGAGAAATACAAAAGAACTGGTAGATCAACTTGTGAGGTCGGTCCTCAACAATAAGTTGGCATACAAAGCATTCCTCAATTCGAAAGGGGAGCAAGCTCAGATGTCTCTCGATATCATGCAGAAGGTGAGGTAAACGCGAGGTTTACTGCGCTACTTTTTTAACGCGACTTGAGCCAGATGTTAGATCATCGCAATACATCGGAGGACCTGAGGGACCAAGTGCTCTATGCGGCGATGCGACTTTGCGCTGCTTCTGGCGCGTACCCTCAGTGTTTGACGCTCACAGGGATTCGCTGGCATGAAGACCAGCCTGTGGCATCAGGACGTTTCGGGGATATATGGAGAGCGTATTTTAACGAGCATCTCGTCTGTCTTAAGGTCGCAAGGTTGAATCAACAATCAAGAACAGAACATCTCGCCAAGGTTCATTGGTGTCAATTGGCACGGGATTATGCTAACGTATTCTATTAGAGTTTGGCAAGAGAAACTATGGTTTGGAGCCAACTTCAACATCCCAATCTCCTCCCATTTTATGGAATTTGTCGCCTGCCAGGGGATCGCTATGATCGTGTATGTCTAGTGGCACCATGGAAAGAGAATGGCAATATATTCGACTACTTAGAAGCAAACCCCGAGGTGCCACGCTTGCCCTTGGTAAGGCCTTGGCCCCACGTGAATTCATCTCGCTAAGCCCAATCGCAGGTGTTTGATATTCTCGCTGGGCTAGAATATTTGCACCAGCAGAAGATTGTACATGGGGACCTCAAATCGGTAGGCGTGTTTCCGTGGATCATTATTCAATGTGTTCAAGCCAAAAGCAGGCAAACATCTTGGTATCTTCTGATGGGTCTGCGTGCCTCGCAGATTTTGGGCTATCCTCGATGGTAGATGCTCAGATCCTACGGTGGACGTCACTCGATACAATGACTCAGACTGGTGGTACAATACGCTGGGAGGCCCCTGAACTCCTGGATGAACTAGACGACGGAACTGCACCAAAGCCAACATTCTCAAGTGATGTTTACTCACTAGCGTCTGTCATGTATGAGGTGATTAGTCCACATTTCACGTTCTTGCCAGCTCTCACTCAAATATGTGTGTGCACGACATCAGGTCTTCACCGGCCAAATCCCATTCCACGAATTTCCCCGCGACACGACTGTAATGTCAAGAGTCATGAGAGGAATAACGCCGACTAGACCAACCGCAAATGCTGATGCTCTGGAGTTATCTGATGGGATATGGCAGTTGATGCGGAGATGCTGGAACCTCAATCCTGATGCCCGACCCTCAGTTTACCAGGTTACTCAAGATTTGCACCGACTTCCACCGACAGTGTTGTCAATCCAACGAAGTGCTCAAAGCTCTGCCCGACGCCAAGATTCAACTCCTTTTCTCACATCACAGGACTTCAGAGCTGCGGTACGGGGTAACCATCATATGGATTTTTCTACAGAAGAAATCGACCTATTGAAAGATTATGACGTTGGTTGAACTTTACTTTCGTGAAGTAACTTATCTCATATTGGCGCAGAGTCATAGGATTCACACTTCAGATCCTCCAGCTCTCTGGGAACTCCAACCACGAGCTCCCGTCCAGCAACAAGGGCAGCAAAATCAATCCGGAACATGGGCACAGTTCCAAGTACCCTCCGCGTGGACGTACCGTTCTACATTGCAGGAAGAAATCAGGAATACGCGTGAAGGACGAAACCCTTATGAGTACGTTGGTGACCAACGTCCCTTCTTTAGAAAACCTCCAAACCCAAATAGTAGTGAAACAAGATTTTCCAAGTACGAACCTGGTAGCGAACCTCAACCTGACCTGCACAATGCAGCCACAGCGCCACTCTCAGAAACTACTATGCCACCCAAATTTCCACCGCTAGTGCCTACTCAACCGACTTGGCGCCACCAGATTAGAAAAAAGAAGGTTCATGATCCTCTACCTCAACTTGAGATCCCACCTGCGCCTATGCACGATCCCCGACGCCAAGTAGCGTCATGGGCCACTTGGCTTCGTAAATTATTTTGTTATGTTTCGCCAAGGATATAGTAAATTGCTGACTCTTGTCAACTCTAGCTGACCCCAATCAAGCACCAACTCCACCTTCTGCTGAACTAAGTCTTGTAGTGCCAGGTTCTTCAAGCCCGGGTCTCTTTGGCCCACGTTCTCCTTCCCCTGACTTCTGGAGCAGAGAGTGACCTTCTGTCCTATATATAGTCTATAGTCTGTAAAGAGCTAACGAATCATGGGTTTGTGCGTACACTTCGAGAGTGCGATACCTGTTCAGATTGGTGCCACTTGAGATAGTAGGTAACGGCATTGTGCAAGTCACTCGAACGACTCTTGAATCTTCGAGTAGGGACGGTTAAAGAATATCGCGCGCCCGTTTGTACTGAGACTAGTTCTCGTGCATTGTGCAATAAACTAGGGTTTTTTTTTTTAAAAAAAAGGATGCCCAACACAAGGGAGTGACATCATTGCGAGCAACAACTATGATGACCTCGATGATCTTGCGCCGAGCGCCGGAGCCGCCGCACTCATTGAACTTATTAATAACTACGGTGGCTCTCTTCCCAAAACCTTTCCCGGCTACCTCTAGTTCCTATAATATACCAACAATGAGTTCCTCGAATTGTGTTTCCATTGTCTTCTCAAGGATTGTCTTGTGATGGCGGACCCGATCAATGATGTCCTGATAATCAAGAAATTTCAAGGAAAGCGGATAAAAGATAATTGGGATGAATCCCGAAGCTTTGTCTCGTCCGTTAGGTGAAAGAGGAACGTGGCGCCAAGGTTCCCCAGCTTCTTGAGCCTTTGAGCATGTGTCTGGGCTACGATGGACTTGCCAACCCTAGCTAGTCCGTTCACCTATAACAGGGGTAAGGGGTCGTCAGGGCCGACAGCACAAAGATAGTGTTGTTCGCGTGTTCTAGGACGACAGGGCGTAAACACGGGCGGAGGAGTGGTGAGCTACCCCACGGTCAGAGGCCTCCATGAAGGACAAGGATGTCAACGCCCTGAGGTACCGGTAGTGATACCATAATATATTATAAGATGCAGCAATCAAGCACACATCTCCGTAGTCAATCGTCGTCTATGAATCATATCAAGTCCATTACCAAAAAGCCTCTGCCAGTTTGAGTTAGGAAGACAATACGGCCTGTAGCCTCATCAAAGGCTAGTACATCCTTTGGTCGAATTTCGAAGTCGATTACGGGCTGTGTATATGCTCGCCGAAGGAGAACACATGCCGTTGGTCCAAAGCAAGCTCTCTCTGGCATTTCCGGTACCACTTTTTCAGCGTCCTCCACAAATGGTGCGAGGCCCGCATCATGGTTGATAACGATACTTCTGAGATTTTCCCTGTAGATGGACACCAGATGCGTCTGGCTCGTTCCGATGAAAGGAGCCGAGAAATGCCTGGGGTTCTGAAGATGAACGACATAATGGATCAAGTTTAAGGATAGTGTGGCGATTTCAATGTCGTATGTGATAGAATATATGTTGATGAATTTACGCGTAATGAAACCGAGGCGTTCACCAGGTAAAAAGAATAAATGAGCCTAATGATTATCAGACACCAGCACGTATGTCACTTCGTATAGAACTCACCGGCCAGGTTGGGTATGTACCCAGCTTTAACACTGCAGGTCCAACAGTGTTCGTCTGCCGTGAATACCAATATAGGCGTAGTTCCCCTACGTCGTCTCCTCCTTTGACGTCTTGTATGAAATAATAGGCAAAATATTTTTCAGAAAGGGCACTCGCACATCGTGTAGTTCGAAGGGGGCTCTCCCAGGTAGTAGATATACGGGTTGCGACGAAGGGGTTTTTCAGGTCTTTGTCCTCTTTATCATGGTCAATACGATAGATGCAGATCCGCATCTTTTCTGAGGTAAAGTTAGCCTTGGTACGGAGTAGTTCGGAGCAACGTACTGGAGGCCTCTGTTTGTAAACTATAGACGGCTACGCGAAAAGATAGTGAACTCTCTCTATCAATCCAGGTACAAGACTCTCCAGTTGCTTCGTTATGAGGAGAGGGATTTATGAACAGAAGTTGAAGCTGAGGCTGTTCCTGGTTCAAATCCGCCACGAATGCGGATCCACTATCATGGACCGGAAAAAGCTATCGTCCACCAGGAAGGAGTACAGCTCTATTAGCACGAGCTGCTGTATACTGAACAGTCCGAGAACGGAAACGAAGTGGGCGAGAGGAATCTAAGCAAGCTCGAACGTGAAGGCTGCGCAGGGTCCATTGCATTAATTCTCTGCCTGAGCAATCATCTAGTCGAGCCATTGCTACCAGACTCGACTGAAGACCACTTGATAGTGTATGCCAGAGATGTCGTGAACCCGTTTCATTGTGCAATTGCTTACAGGCCTTGTATATGTCAGCAAAAGAACTGGTCTAAGGAGAGTCTGAATTACCAATTGAATGTTGATCAAGCTCTTGTAGTCGAGGTACATGAGAATCTCGAGGTGTAGTTCCGAAGGAATAAGAGGAAGGGGAGGGATTCACTGAATAAGCCCATATACATCCATAGTTAGTTGAAATAGGCCAGTAGGTGAGATGTGAGTTAGTGCAACGTCCAATTTTCAAACCCAGTGTGTTCGTTACAACGGAGGCGTCTATTCGGCCATGGCCGGCTGAGCCTAAGAATCCAAGCCCGAAACTTATTATACTTATCACAGCGTCCCTCGTGCAATGTCCCGAGAGATCGTGGTTGGTCTTTAAGAATGGGTCGCCAGAACGGGGCACATCTGAAAATGGCCTAAGAGGATGTAGAACGTGCAATTAAGATGAAGCACTCCAGCCTTGAAATGACTGACAAGGCCTTATATTATCCAGTGGGTTTCTACTAGTAGTCGCGATTTGGTAAGAAGGTTAGATTAATTGAGTGTGTTTGGGCGCGCTTTCTCAGTGCTTGACCTGGCTAAAATGGAGATACTGTGACTGTGAGCCAACGTGAAACAAGTCAATTCATTAGACCACGTTCGAAAGCAATGGGGATTTATTGTAACGTAGCGAGAGCACAAACCGAGACTCAGTTGCCTCATACATCACACAGAAAGTAAGCATCATCTGCAAACATTCCATCATGAAGGATTGACACGGCGACGGCTGAGTGTTTGCAGCCTATCAGCTTACATTCATTGGAGCGTCAATCTGTGCGCTCTGCTCCTCGAGGTGTGGACACTTCCTAAAAATAGGACTCTTCATGGTCAGATGATCAATTTCTTTCGATACTGTCGTACTTTGTTGCTCATAACATCGCTCATAGATATCACAGGCTCGGGTGCATCCCATGTTAGCGCCGATACTCCCTTGCCCCTCCAAGTGATATCTGGGCCTTTTTCCGATTCCCTATCTATATTCTCAACGCTATGAACCCAGAGCTTATTTTGGCGCCTGATGTGGTTGATTGGGACGGGGTGCACACAAGTCATGTCCGAGGGTAACGAGCATAACATATGATAGTAACCTAGGAAATATTCACGTGGGACAATTTCGAATGTACAAATGAGAACAAGATGAGAGATGAAAGTGTATGATTCGTGGTCATGTCTGGGTGAGCGGAAACACTGGTGCTCTAGCCACAAAGTCCGTGTCTGCAAATATTTCGTCAGCTGAAACCCCGGAATGAACGGGAAAAAAGGAGACTTAACATACTGGTGGTACACTTGGCTACCTGCTACTGCTGCTGTTCCGTTGGCCATGAATCAAAATCCTCGTCTCGATAAACCTTATCTCCTCCAGCCCAATCCGCTGCGATGAATTCTTGATAATACACGTCCTCAAAATTGATGTCCCAATACCAGAAAAGTGACCCAGGCTCCTGCCCCAGGCGATACAGCCCTGATATAAACTTCTCGTGAGACCTCGTTGGTATAAACGACATAAACCAGGAGGTCATATTAGGATAGTAAGGTTGTATGACTCTGCATTCCGTCCACCGCTTGATGAACTTGGAAAATTTCGATCAGGGAGTGACGTGCATATTCGGGGATATCCTTCTCACCGCTCTGAAATCAGCAACATCAAAAAAAGCCTGAAATTCCTTTCCAGAAGTGCGGAAGAGCCAAGTCTCGTGGGTAACTTTAGAACGGCCACGACAATCCCAGCGTACGAGATCCAGAAAGCCACTATGTCCTGCGAAAAGCCTTTCCCGGTTCTCTTGGGCCTTGCGAAAATCCGCGCGACCAAAACGCTGAAGCAATTGACGGTCTATGCTCTGGAGACGACCAAAATTAAAACAGGTATCAAAGGCCCAATGGTAAGTCCGTGATTTGAGCATAGAATTGGCGAGTTCATTTGCATACGGCCTAGCAAGGGAGAATGCCGAATTCCGAATTAGGTACGCCGGGCGCTAAAATGAGGTCTAGGTTCATAGCAGTGAGGTTGTAGACGTAAAATTAGAAAAAAGGGTTTGTGCTCACCCGATCCTTGCAAAAGGTAACTTTCCTCATATTTGGGCACGGCCTTGGGGCAATGATTGTGGTAAGCGTTGAGCCTGTGTGGATGCCAGACACAAAAGAGGCTGGACCGCGCTGGATCCTCGAGAAAATCGCAGAACGACTTGTGGTAGAAGTAGGCAAAACCGCCGAGTCGGTGAAGCACATGGAACCTCAGCTCCTTGGCGGCAGCCGGGTTTGCGTGATGGAATGGACGATTGATGTCCCCAAACTGAGTGAAGTCGAGGGAGTCAGTCTGATCTTGGAGATGGAGCACAGCCGTGGACAGGATGTTCGTAGAATGAATGGAGGCGTAGGAATGCGCATGTTCCAATCTATGCAGTCAACACAGCCAATATGCCGATAGTATTACAACCTTTTGTTTTGTTTGCGTTTAGAGCTTGGTCTCGACACCGCGAGCAGCAAGCTTCTTCTGCAACTTGGCCTGTATAACGAGCCAAAGGTCAGTTGTTGACCTGGGAAACAGAAAGTGAACAACTTACGTTGACAGCATCCATATACGCGTCCGTAATGACCCAATGCTCCCGCTTCATATCCTTCCCATGAATCACAATGGCAAGGTCCTTGGTCATAATCCCATCCTTATCAATCGCCTCCACACACGCCTTCTCCAAATCCTGACAGAACCGCTTCAACGGTTCATTCTTATCAAGCTTCGCACGATGCAACAAGCCTCTCGTCCACGCGAAAATCGATGCGACGGGGTTCGTGGACGTCTCGTTACCCTTTTGGTATTCACGGTAATGACGAGTGACTGTTCCATGTGCAGCTTCGGATTCGATGATTTGGCCGTCGGGTGTGAGAAGTTCCGAGGTCATCATGCCGAGGGAACCGAAGCCCTGGGCGAGAATGTCAGATTGGACGTCGCCGTCGTAGTTCTTGCATGCCCAGACGAAGCCGCCGGCGGATTTGATGGC
>QFDT01000715.1:0-11650 GCA_003315915.1 Macrolepiota dolichaula | reverse complement strand
AAGCTATTGAGAGGTGGTAGTTTGCCAGAAGGCAAGGGGAAATGGAAGTCCGTATCTAAACATAGGGTGGGGAACAACGGAGGTCCATAGTTAAACATAGTACAAAAACGGAAGAAGAGAAGAGAAGGGAAAAGCAGGAGTCCGTGCTCCAAAGAGTCCAAGGTCTCTAAGTTTAGCTATTCTCCTACGTCGGTGTTATTTGTCCATTTATTTCAAGTTAAGTTCTTCTTCTTCATGAAACTCCCAGTCTTCCCATTGTGCGTCAACTACCATCATGTCTGTGAGGACGTCAAAGGAATCAAAAATAGTGTTCATAACAGTCAATCTCTCTATCAGCCACTTCTCCACAACGTCATTGCCTTCGGATCAAGAGAACTCTGATAGTACAGACTCCGTAGATCTGTCGTCTTCCATTTCACAATGAGCTTCCATTCCCGGAACGCCATCTTGTTCCGACGTCCCTTCTGATCCTGTCAGTAGCATTTCATCTTAGTGAGCAATGGACAAAATAGTAAAGCAGAAGTATCTTGAAATGTATAAATAATGGTGTTGTGAATTATGTCCTAGCAGCAACAGGGTCCTATAGAATAGGACTATGGGGAAGCACCCATAATGGTGCTATGCACAGTGGTGAGGTGATCTAACACTCACTGGATGTATAGGAGATAGAGTTTAGAGAGTAGAGTGTATAGCAATAGAGTGGTAGATGAGATGTATTGAACTGTAGAATAATGATGAATACATAGGGTTTATATACATATTCTAAGTAACTATTCATAGAAGTAAATAAGGATCATATAGTGGAATAGTTCTACATATAGCATAGGATCATCCAGTGGATTGCTCTGGACAGGTGGGTCCATGGAGAATGGAGCGGATACATGAGTACTCCACCATGGATCAAGTGTGGGTCTCAGATGATCTATCTCTAGATTCATCTGGTAGAACCTTATCTAGTGCAGATATAGACTACACAGATATAGCTCTTATGTGACGAGTGGAGATATCAACTCAACAAATGGACTATTCTGTAGTTGAAGCTTCAGCTTCAACCTCTTGTTTACCTCCCTCCTTTCTACGCTTGTCCTATATCTCTCTCTCTCAAATACAACTTTATCGTTGCATTCCCTCAAGTGAACTTAGCATTCTCCTGTCTGTCAACAGCAGGAGATATTAGTCTTTGTTCAGTACTCCAGGACAACCAAGTGTTGTCAGCCAAAGGTGATTGTTGAAGTGATCCTTCAGTGTTAACTAGCCTAGCGGCCATCCTCGTGGTGCCCTCTAGGTGAACCATAACAGCTGATATCTATGACCTCCTGGATGATGATGATATGTCTGAGGCATCAGTTGTCAAGGAAACAGGTATGTTGTATCTGCAACTACAACTAGCTTTTTACTAACTACTCTGACAGGTGTTGAGAGTGCCGGGATGTCTGCCGTGGACATTTTTGCGCTCTTGGATTCAGAGGACAAGGATATGCCAGCCGGCCCTAGCCAACCACCTGCTACACCAGCCCTGGCACAAGGCCCCTTCACTGCCTTCAACTTTCAATTTTTTCCTGGGCCAGATGAATGTGCTGAAATGGACTTGTAATATTTTTGTAGCATTTGAATTTGTATTATATATGTAAACACATTGATAATATACTGTTAAATACATTCTTGACTCACTCACACCTGTGTGGCTCTGGAAACTGAAAGCGGCTGGCCATCTCCAACCATGAATGAGGGGTGCTGACTGGCACCTCAAACCCAGTAAAATGGTGCATAGTACCAGTTGCCAGCCTAGGGTTGGCCCTTGCAATCAGCTAGTTTCATAATCTGATCAGCCAACCCATAACTGGGTACCCCAATTGGCCATTTCTACCATTGACCCAGCTCACTAGTAATATCAGATGTGCTGGCTGACTGGCACACATGACACAAAATATTGACTGCCAATACCGGTCATCCATCCCCTATCACCGGTTGCCGGTGTATTTTTTACCTTGTACTGGCACTGTCAGCTGTCCCTTTCCACTCAATTGCCAGTGGGCCCACTGGCCCTGTGTCAGTCAATACATTGTATGTGCCTGCTGGACCGTGCTGGTCAATACATTGTAGTTTGACTATGTGCTATTGTTTACTCAGCTACCATGTCATTACTTATTCAGCTGCTACAGACACTCCAGTAAGAATACACCACCAGTATATATACACCTAGGTACTTGGCTGTATTCCTTATGCTTTACCAACTTGTTTATTTTCCTTCTCATCTCTCTCATCACCCTCAAGTCTTCATCACTTGTTGCAACCTAAGTTGAACACTTAGGAAGGTCATAACATGAGCTACTATAATGTTCTATTTACTCTGAATCATTATTACCAGAGGCAGTAGAACATTCAGACAAAGTAGGAAAGCCTGAGGAGGACTTCTGAGTTGTAGGTGCTGTGGAGAAGGATGAGGAGGCTAAGGGGAACAAGGAGGTTGAGGAAAACAAGGAGGACAAGAAGGAAGATGAGAGATTGTAGGGAGTGATTTCCAAGAACATCTCCTGATAATAGAAGGTGATGGCATGGAGGGAGACATCTTCACAAGAGTCAAAAAAAGCATCAGACAAGTCATTGAACAGCCAAGACTGCAATAAGTAGTAATGCCTGTACTTT
This sequence comes from Macrolepiota dolichaula, assembly GCA_003315915.1. Taxonomy (NCBI): domain Eukaryota; kingdom Fungi; phylum Basidiomycota; class Agaricomycetes; order Agaricales; family Agaricaceae; genus Macrolepiota; species Macrolepiota dolichaula. Next base: position 9,004 of record QFDT01000715.1, on the reverse strand, counting down.
CCTGACTCAATGTGGAAGTTCTTGCTTGTCATAGAACATGTAGGGATGTTGCCATGTGGTGCAATTATCCATGACTGGATAGGGACACCATTCATTCTCAATAGCTGCCATCCAGCACATAGAATATGTATGTACTGAGGATTTTGCTGTCTCCAACAATGTGGCAGTAGAAAGCTGCATGTATAGATTGTTAAAGAACTGTATTCAGCTCATTATTATTGTAGACAGGGGGAAGTTGTTAGGATTTTGCCAGAGCTCTTGTCCAGCAGTGCACATTAATCCCATACTGGACATTATGAGGCTAGCTAGATTTTCCAACAGGCCCAACACTTCTGACTCTCTGCCTGAGAGTCCTGCTGTGGTTGGACAAAACACCAAATGTAGAATGGCAAGAGTGACAAGTCCACCAGACTTGAAGTCACAGCCAAGACAAAGTCAAGTACCTTAGACAACATTGAGAGGATGAAGGGAGAACACCAGGTGGTCCTTGCCTTGTTAGGGCTTAAAGGACTCAACACTAGAGAGTGAGAGAGGAGAAGATAATGCTGTTTAGTAGCAACAACACTAAGATTTGAATTGGGGAAACTACCTAAGACATCTTGCATATTTATTGTGTGTCTATGATTGATGTAAAGATAGTAAAGAAGAAAAAAAGAGGAAACAGAGGTCCTTTGTTACAATTGTCTCCTTTATCCTGTAACAGTATGTCACTTCTCTTCGTTGTCTTGGACCTGTTCTAGTCTTCTTCTTTCCTTACCTATTCCTGTCACCATCATTCCTAAGAGCTGTGTCTCTTCCTCTATTTGTCTGATCAGTCTTAGGCCAAGTTTCCTTATTATGTATGCACTAAAGATAGCAACACCTCAGTGAAAGGGTCAGGGATTGGATCTCAATGTGTGGACTTCATCTACGATGTATTTGTATATTGATTAGTTTGGACAAACATCGGTATGGCCTCATATACTGAAGCGTAGAGTACTGTGTACCTTAGCTTTAGTATTGTTGTTAACCAGTGTGTTCTTATCAATATCATTCGACGTTGCAAATCTGTTCCCTTGATCGTCTTCACTGACGATTAGACTTACCATATAATACCTGCCTGGAAGCTCTGCGCGTTGCTCAAGTTCAGGAGACGACCCCTCCGTCGTTACATCGAGAAGACCTTCATCTTGCTCGACTCCACTTGGCGCTTACCTCATTCTCTAGTCTGGGACTACGGATCGACTGGTAGTACTGCTGAGGTGACTTCTCAGTGGCCCATCTTCTGGCACGGCTTTGGACTAGGTCCGAGCATAACATCCTTGATCATACAAAAGGAATAAGGGAGGCAGAGGTCTGTAGCTAACTATAGGACAGGAATAAAAATCCATAGAAATGGAACAGAGGAGAAGAAAAGCAGGAGTCCATACTCCTAAGAGTCCATGAGCTCTAATTATAGGAAACTTCTCTTATTGGTGTTGGGAGTCCATCTGCTCCCATTTGAACTCTCCATCTTCATCATGCATTTCCCAGTCTTCCCACTGGGCATTGATTACCATTGTATCTGTCAGAATATTGAAAGAATTGAAGATGACATTCATAACAGAAGTGAAGTGAGCCTATAGTCAGAGGTATGTCTAGAGATGGCTCTGAGAAGGTTCTGTCCTTCAGGAACTAGGATGTGAGTTCCTGGGTCCATAACAAAGGCCTGACTCTGCCAACATTCAACCAACTCAATCAGCCAACAGTCTGACTTAGTCTGTTCTTGTACTTAACACACTGCTATGCTTTATGTTTTGCTGTTAACAGCTTGCTGTACCACTGCAAGTCATACAACCTCCAGTTGTAACACTCAGGCTCTTCAGTGGAAGAATTGAATACAAATGTTTTATCTGAATGCTAATCACACTATGCCTCCCCTCCTCCCCCAAATACTAGTCATCTGTTACACTAGGCCACCGTGAGCCGTGAGGGCCAAAACAGAGAGTAGAGATCTCAACATCTTGGCTGAAGGAAGATGTGTGATTTCCATATTCCCGTAGCTCAAGGATCATTCTACTCGCTAAAGAACATGTCACGGCACCACCAATCCTATTTTGTAAGAGTTTGAGAGTGTCAATATCCCCAACTTTGTAACCACTTCATTTTCATTTACCAGAATGTTAGGATTGGCCCTGTGCTTCGAGCCCCAAAACCAATTGTGATACCTACAACGACTAAGGTTTTGTCAGGAAGATCTCTACACTCCACTGCAAAAGTAGGGCTGCTCACGGCAATTGACACAGAAATAAGTGATCGCGTCTTGGTATATTTTTTTTAGTAGTGGATTCACTGCACGAGCATGGTACTTTCTGCGTTTACTCCATATGACCGCACACATACTTACTATTATGGTAGGAATTAGTCTTGGCTAGAGAGCGAATGAGTGTTCATACCTGCATCAGCAACCAATGTAATGATTGGACCTGAGAGGGTCCCAATCGGTTCAGGACTTTCGACGCCACAGTTACTGAAGAAGGGGGATTGGAAATTTTCAAAATCTAGAGACACGAGAGCCAGTCCTACAGCCCCAGGCTTCAACAGCAAAGCATCCACCACTAAACCACATGCCATACCCTTGGACCAAGTACCATTTGTTGAATGACGTGGCTGAACGCAATGCACCCATAACTCACCATGGCTAATAAAGAGAAAAAGATTGCTGCTGGGCGAGAGGCACCCCAGAGAGCATATGCTCGCAAGATAAAACTTGCTAGATGCAAGGTTCAGTGACAATATTGAACAATATTCTCCTAGACACCTACATTCTGAGGCAATAAAGCAGACAATTGAAATACCTTCAAATAGTCAAAAGGAAAATGTATGATGAAATAGATCCAGTATGCCGAGCGTGCTGGACAGGTTTGCACTCACACAGGGAGGCGTAGGTCAAGTTGAATTTACACCCCTGAGAAATAAGCTGCGGATTGTAACATCAGCACTGCTGATAAGCCAGGCTGGTCACTTTGAGTCATACATTGAACGTTGCTGTGGAAGCGATTAGTGACGCATCTCTCATAAAGGTCCCAGAAAGGAGTCACATACATGTCAAACCAAACAAAATTGCGAGGAATGGTATATATCGACACAACAGGTATATAGCATTGATGCCAACCCATTTGCCCATCCATATAATCTGAACCTAGATCAGGTCAACACGCTGTAGTGGTTTATGAGGCAATATATCACGAAGGCTGACCTCTCGTGGTATAGTATAAACCCACTCGCAAGCCAGCATTGATAAGAGGGAAACTAAAAGGATTGGAGCATTTGTGATTAGAAATGGTGTTCGTGTGTAGCACAGAATAGACTCTCAACAACTCACAAGAGGCATACTGCGCAGACATTCTCAGCGCTCGGCGCCAATGGCATCATAGTAAAGACAAAGAAATATACATACATTTGACTGTGAGACAAGATCCCAAACCTCTTCTAGATTCGCAAACTGATCCATAGTGACAGAGACACTGCGTGGAGGCCAACAAGTATGCATCCCGCCCCGTGTTTTATACCGACGAGGTTCATCATTCGTCGCGGTCAGCATCTGGCTTTTTCCATCTTAGATCTGATTCCACTTATTTTTTTACTGTATTCTCCCACAGGGAGCCCTAGGCTATGATGCGGCGCAGGACATTGGCTATGCGAACTCATCAGATCCTACAAATAATTGGACTTCTGAATGATGGCATACGTGTGCGTGAGGAGTACCAGGCCAGATCAATTGACGTGAGGAATCACTTGGGGACTGGGCTGTGTTGGCGAGAGCCGAGGTAAAAGCATCAACAAATAGCGTGGCGCCCCCACCACCTACCTTCCACTTCAGCGTTGGCTGTTTTCCTAGCCCCCAAAGGAACTCACATGGATTAGGATCATCAGACCACATTCCAGGAACCGAACAACATTGCGAGGAAAGGTAGATACCGACATAACAGGTATACGCCATTGATGCCGACCCATCTACCTGCCCATATAATTCGAACTTGGATCAAGCCTGCAGTCCATAGCGACTCATGTGTAAACAATTTCATCATAATTGACCTCTTCTGGTATGGTAAGCCCACTCGCAAGCTAGTAAAGATAAAAGGCAAACTAGAGCACGATGTTTTGTGTGAAGAATGAAGGAAGTATGGCTATGACCCTCTATAACTCGCAAAAGTTATACTATGTGCAGGCCTCCTCAGTAATTAGGTCAAGGATTGCAAGGGCGAGAAACACACGTTCAATTGCTGTACGAGATGTGAAACTTCCGCTGGAGTCGCCTGCAGATCCATGGAGAAGGGAATACTTGGCAGAGGTTGACGAGGAAACCTATGCCATATTTTATACTTTACAGGAGTCATCATTCACTGTCAATCATTGCCCATCTTTCTTTACTTCGCGCCTGTCTCTGTCTGTATTTTAAACCATGTTCTCACAAGAAGACTTGCGCGATGAAACAGCAGAAGATATTGATATGGTAAAAACCACCCAGGCTGAAAGCTCAATGGATTCTATACAGTTGGTGATGGTGTGTCGGACTTGGACCAGAAGGTAATACCTGTTGCTGCCTTTCAAGGATGACCATCCTCCCAAGGATCTATAATTGCGGTGTGCGATGATCAAAGGGTTACTAGACGTCGAAACATGCAATGATTGTTATAATTATACGAGGAGATGGGGAGGGATTCATTCTCACATGTCCATGGAGATGGTCAGCTTCCTGCCGAAATGTGCGCTTCACTTTGATCCAGGGCGAACAATGCTTGACTGAGCTGGATACCCATTTTGCTAGAAGCACTTCCTGATATTCGTCAACTAGTTGTTCACCGTGATAATTGCGTGACGCACTTGGGCGCTCCGTGGGACTTTGTACCAGGTGTAGGCATCCTAACGCAACTTAGCCAATTGTAGTATGAGATGGTGCATGATGGACTGTCATGCCGCCGTGATGTAGAGAGAGATGACTCGATAATGGGGCTGATACATTCACGACTTTTTCGACTATATTCTCACAGGCAGGTCTGAACTCGTGATGCAGTGCCGGATTGTGATTTTACAAACCGCTCGAAGCTTTATGAGTGGATAGCGGAACAGTCAAACATCTGCATGCTGGAGAGACTGTTTCCAGGATCTAGAACTGCGATGTCATGGTCGAGTGTTGGAAAAATGTTCGTTGGGGACAGTGACTATGTTGATAGATTAGATAAGATGGTGTACCATCACCAGTATTCACCACCGCCGCTTGGAGTCTTCCTCTCACCCTCATTCACTCTCGAAATCACGTGCCAATACGACAAAGCCAATAGACCCGTCTTGAGTCTGGCCTGCACAAATAACTCTGCTCCAGGCCGCCCTCGTGCCCACCACCCACTCTGTGCATCTGCGGAGCATCGTATTGATTGTGTAGCCGCTGTTCATGAGGGGCGTACTTGGCCTCGCTATGGGTTTAGGGTTGTTGAACCTAGAGAAAAACGAGCATAGACAGATGCGAAGGATGATGAATCCTGCCTTTTCTTTGCCAAACTTGATTTCTCGTGAGTACTCAATATTCATTGGGATTCCATTAAATCGAACTAACGGACACATAGAAATGGACGAATTCCATGACGCCAACGGGTGACGGGTCGACCAATGGCCCATGTACAAAAAAAAAACACTCACCCTATTTCGGTCTCGTCAGAATTCTCAACAACAAAACCTCCCTCTTACCCCAAGGCAAAATCCTCCCAATACACGAATGGATCATGTTTCCCTGTCTACCTTCTCTTCCCCAGCTGAACCTTATAACACCAAACCACCTCAGTTTCGAAACTAATTCCCGACATCATTTACACCACCACATTCTCCTACACCACCAATGCCCTCCACAGCCCGAACAACGTCCTCGCACAAGCATACAAACGCATGATTGAACTCCGGAGTGGTATCAATGTGGCATGGCTCATCGGCCTCATCTTGCTTATTCCTGGCGTTCCTAAATTCATGGAGGGTAAGCTTGCTTGGAGAATTCGAAGGGCCATAGGCAAGGTGCCAAAGTTTGGTACGTCACATCCTTCCAAAAACTCTTGCGAATATCACACTAAAGCAACGAAATTGTGCGGGAACATTCAGGTTTAATATCAATGATTATATCCTCTATGCGCCGTGTCCGCGAGATCTGAAGGGAACTGGTCGAGGGAAAGATGCGGGAGTCAGAGAACCGTGCAGCAGATATGGACAGGGAAAGGAAGAAAGGTATCATGAGTCTGCTCATTCGAGCTCGGAAAGAGGGTTCGGAGAGTGAACCTGGAGGTTGGAAAATGGGCAATGAAACAATGATGGATGAATGCGTGTTTGTCTTGCTTTCCTCCTCAATACCTTATTCATTATATATGTCCATCGATAGTCAACATTCCTTGGTGCTGGCCACGAGACGACCACATCTGCTTGGGTACAGGATTACATCCCTCAGGATAACCAGGCATATGTGCGAGTTTAGACTCTACCTCCTCGCAGCAAACAAAGCCCAAAATTAACTCCGCGAAGAAGTCACACCCATCCTCGCTGAAAACACTGGACCGAAATACCGAACACTTAGAAAGCTCCAGTGGCCGGACTACGTTGTGTGCGTACGACCCTCTCCTTACAAACACCTCAATCAATAAAGACACCGCGAACTCCTACATAGAATGGAAAGTCTCCGCGTCCTCCCACCGGCCCCGATGACATTCCGCCAAGAGACTCAAACGGACTATATGGATGGCGTACTGACACGATCCTATATGTGTAGCGGAAACGTGGCATCTTCGCCTGTTTACCTTTAGATATGTTTGTTTTCCTTCTCGCTCGACTCAGTATATAAAGCATAAAATAGCCTACATGTAACGTAAGTTTGGACTTTCACCTCGAATCGATAACTTATCCCTGTCGATTCCACTGGTTCTTAAGTCTTATTATCTTCGTGTGACGCGATACTCTCCATCTCGCCACAATATGCCCCCGTACGTCCTCTTTCTCTTCCTTTCGCTCTCATCACGCGCACACAAAACATCACCAACATATACCAATCAACACATACGCATACATATAGATCCGCGTCATAAACAACCTGGTCGACGTTCTGGGGTCCCGATGCCGAACAACCTCGTACATGCCGCCTGTATTAAAGAAAAGGACGCGGGGTTGTTCTCGGTGAGCCAGCTGCCATAAAGGGCATTAAAACCCTGGGATCGCATGGACTTGAGAGTGGCGTGAGGTTGTCAGCCTCTCAACCTCCATGGGAGCAGTCTTGTAGGAGAGGGAGACAATGAGGCGGTATCTACCTGATACGGTGACCGGGATTGACGATTATTAGGCGGGTTCTTTTAAATACAAATAATGTGGGACATTTCCTCATTGTAAATACCAGGAATTGCTAAGGTCAGAGGTTACGTTGTCGAAATGAGGATCATCGAAATGATTTTTTTGAAACTGATAAACCAACACATCGAGTCAATTCCTAGGCAAGGACACGAGAATGGTCATGCTTACCTTATGCTTGTCTGCAATTAAACAGGACAAGTTAATTCATCTAGAACACTTTTGCGAAGGACCGTAGCGATAGTGAAGGTGCGCTCGAGGTAGACTCGTGCGATCCAGTAGTTAGACTGGTGATTTCTCAAGAAGGTGGACAACTCCAGATCCCTTAATCTAGGCTGGGATAGATATTGAGAAATGGTACATAGACAAATCACATGTAGGTCCCCCGTCTAACAACTTGTAGATCACTACACGGAGGTATGGCTGGCAAACAGCCAGTGCAAAATTCGCAATGCATAACAATATTCCCCCACTTACTTGAGGGTAGCCAACCTATTCCTCGACTAGCACCTTTTCACAAGCCTCCGAACTTAGGAGCATGACCCTCACAATTCCTACGGGCCCTACGACTCTGACAACGCCTCTCCCGCCGCCGTATGTTTCGAACTATTTGCGGAAGCCGGCTTCGCCATCGATGATAACAGGGAATTGACTGGTGATTGGGTGTTAAAGGAACACCCGAATATCAGGGAAAGGGCGGAGGAGGACGGGGGGAGGACAGGGCTGGGGATGTGACGGAGGTGAGAGAGGAGCGTAGGGTAGATTAGAGACTTGTAGAGGATGGATACTTTAGTGAGTCAGCGGAGTGTTGGCATACATGTGATGATAAGTGAGGGGAAGGAGACGTAGGCACAGAGAGCAATTGGGTGGTAGACACGAAGGCGGCCTGGAGCAGAGCCATCTGTGCGGGTCAGACTTGAGGTGAGGGTGACGCCACCACTATGGTCATTATTGTAGTTGGCCGCCACATAGATGCCGTCAAAGCTGATATTATGTGGGTTGAGGGCATTTGAATAGGATCGAATGCGCGTGATGAAACATCAGGTAGGAAAAACACCAGACTTGAAGAAGGACTCCTCCCTGGGTCATGGCCGGGGTTCCAGAGCTACACTACAGTGCGAGCATGTTGTTGAAATCCAAGGGACATACAGGTTGTGAGGGAAGAAAGCTCATGAACATTGGAAATGACGAGGGGGTGAAGTCACAAAATCTATGACCTTGTATAAGAGCGAGTGCTGTTGGAGAAAAGGGAGAGAAGAGGGCACGGGGAAAGCAGCGTAAGGTGGACGGATGTTTGTTGTGGGCATTTCCTGTGATTCAGTGGGAGATGGGAGGAGCAGACATCGCCGACATTGAATGCTAAGCTCCGAGATAGGGCCGGGGTGTGCCAGGTATTTTATCATTGTAGCACTGGCATAGGGTCCCCAGAGTAGCATAATCTGAGGTTTAATGGGAATGCAGTCGGATGATCTTGGTCCATGTGAATTTTTTTAAGGCTAGCAAGGCAGGCAATACCTAAGGCAGGGACCTCTAGGCGGCGATCGTGGAAGCTATCTCACCTAATCAACACTTTCACTGTGGCTCTCGCTAGTGTAACAACATCCAAATGATTGTTCCATCTCCTCGTGCTTATCCTACCCGACATATTTGTTCTCAACATTTGACCGTG
>QFDT01000712.1:0-17500 GCA_003315915.1 Macrolepiota dolichaula | reverse complement strand
TCTCTCATCGCCCTCAAGTCTTCATCACTTGTTGCAACCTGAGTTGATCACTTAGGAAGGTCGTAACACACACACAGACTCTTTAAATAGCGAACAAGGATGCTCTTCTTTTTCTTCTCAGCGAAACAAGGATGCTATTCCTATTTCTGAACTATTCCTATCCCCTCATCAATCGAACACTTTATATTGTCCTATTACCATGCACACACCTGAGAAAACCGTGGAAGACTTAGCCCTCATTGATTCCGGAGCAGGAGGAGATTTCATTGACATCACTCTAGTTGACAAATGGAAACTGACGAAGAAGTTACTACCCCGACCTCAGACGGTCAAGAACACTGATGGATCTCTAAACAAAAACGGCACCATCACCCACTATTCCACCATTGAACTCACCATCTACGGACACAAAATTCAAACCAATCTTAAAATCACCAACCTAGGACGACCTCGAATTATCCTAGGAATACCCTGGCTCACCAATTGCAACCCAGACATCAATTGGGCAAGACGATCATTATCCTGGAGAAAGATAACCAGTAATGCAAAACTTTCATCCCTCATCGATTCTGCCAATCTTGACGAAATCTACTTGAACAAAGTATACTTCAACAAAGAAGACTTTCTCGAAATCAATGCCAAAACTTCAACTTCACAGACTCTCGCTCAAGAACACGGTACGAAGAAAGAATCCGACCCAAAGAAAATTGTTCCACCCTCATTCCATGATTATCTCGATCTCTTCAATGAAAAGAAAAGTGAACGCATGCCACCACGATGACCGTGGGATCACAAGATCAAAATGAAACCAGGCTTTGAACCGAAAGCTTTCCGATCATACAAGCTATCCCTAGTCAAAGAAAAGGAGCTAGATAAATTTCTAGAAGAAAACCTACGCAAAGGATACATTCGAGAATTGAAGTCTCAAATGGCTTCACCATTTTTCTTTGTATCAAAGAAAGATGGATGACTTCGACCTTGCCAAGATTATCGATACCTCAACAAACACACCATCAAAAACGCCTACCCAATTCCCTCAATCCAAACGATCCTAGACAAACTCAAAGGATTGAAATACTTCACTGCCCTTGATGTTTGACTTGGTTATAACAATATTCGCATAGCCGAAGGAGATGAATGGAAAGGAGCCTTCAGAACACATCGAGGATTATACAAACCAACTGTCATGTTCTTTGGAATGTGCAACAGTCCAGCAATGTTCCAATCAATGATGAACTTGATATTCGCTGATCTTATCCTCGCCAACAAAATCATGGTATATATGGACGATATCCTCATCCACGCCAAAACCAAAGAAGAACTTTGACAAATCACCAAAGAAGTTTTCCGAATCCTTTGCAAACACAACCTCTATCTTAAACCCGAGAAATGTGAATTCAAAAAGGAAGAATTACCTTACCTTGGATTCATCATATCTCACAACCAAGTACAAATAGACCCCGTCAAACTCAAAGGAATATCCGACTGGCCAATACCACGAACAGTACGAGACGTACAAAAATTCGTAGGATTTTGCAACTTCTATAGAAAATTCATTCGACACTACGCCACACTCGCTGCACCCCTCAACGCACTTCTAAAGAAATCAACCGCCTTTCAATGGACCACTGAAGCCAATAAAGCCTTCAACCTTCTCAAGCAATGATTCCTCCAGAAGCCCATCCTTCTCACCCCAGATCCTTCAAAACCTTTTGAAATCCAAGTAGACGCATCACAATACACAACCAGAGGAGTACTCCTACAACGAGACACAAACAGAGACTTACATCCATGCTTCTACCACTCCAAAAGCCTTTCACCAACCGAGCAGTGCTACCATAACTCGGAGCAGGAATTCCTCGCTATTATCCGTACGCTACAAGAATGGAGACATTATATCAACGGATCACCATTTGAAACGGTCATCTGGACTGACCACGACAATATTGTTCACTGGGCTGAACCAGCCAAACTCTCAAGATGAGTTACAAGATGGTCTGCACTCATTAGTGCTCACAAAGTCATCTTGCGTCATATAGCAGGAGTAAAGAATGGAGCTGCAGACGCACTATCAAGACAACCAGATCACTGTGAAAATAAAGCCAAAGAAGTTCCACAAGCTGCCATTCCGGCTCACTTATTCGACCTGAAGACCTTCCCAATAAGGCCCAAACTCCCGAAGGAACAGGAGCAAGAAACAAACATCATCACTACTACTGAACTACCGGAAGATGCCAAACTGGACGATCAAAGACGTTTTCAACTACCAGTGGACTCCGCGCTTAAGAAGCGCTTATTGCAGAGGGTACATGATGCCTCTTCTGCGGGACACCCCAGAGTCAGCGAAACACTGCGCAAACTCAAAGAATATGTAACATGGCCAGGAATGCAATCTTACATTTGCAACTATGTCAAAGGATGCCCAACCTGCCAACAATACAAGATCAACAGAAGACCATTCAAACCACCGCTTCAACCGATACCTGGACCATGATCTATTTGACCATTCACTCAAATTGCTATGGATCTCATCACAGACCTCCCGGAAGTAAATGGCTTCAATGCTATTTTATCTGTGGTGGACCACGGTCTTATGAAAGGGATAATACTATGCCCAACAAAAAAGACCTCCACTGCTGACGACATTGCCGAATTATTAATAGACAAACTCTTCGCAAGATTTGGCCTACCCGACAAAGTCATCTCAGACAGAGACCCACGCTTCGCCACTAAATCGCTACAAGCTTTGTGGAAGAAACTCGACATTAACCACGCCATGTCCACCACTTTTCACCCTCAAACTGACGGCACCACTGAACGCTTCAATCAAGAAATCGAAATGTATATTGCAGCCTACTGCGTAAACAACATCCTCGATTGGCCTAGCAAACTTCCTCTCATCGAACACACCCATAACTCCAAACTCCATTCCGGAAGACAACACACCCCTTTCGAGTTAATGTATGGACATCTGCTCAAAGCCTTTCCAACAGAACTTGAACCCACAAATAACCCAACAACCGAAAATAGATTGGAATGGATCACCAACATATGGGAAGCCGCACAGAATGCCCACGAATCCGCCAGACAAATCATGACCGAAAAAATCAAGAACCCACTTCCAAAAATAACCCCAGGACAAAAGGTCTGGTTAGACACAAGAAACCTTTGAGTAAAAGGATTGCCAAAGAAATTATCCACAAAATGACTCGGCCCCTTTGAAGTACTACGTCAGACAAGCCCAGTCAACTATGAATTGGCACTCCCAAAGACCTGGAAGATTCACCCAAAATTCCACGTTGGATACCTATGGCCAGTAGAAGAAAACAAAATCTATGGCAAACATTTCACTGAACCACCACCTGACCTCGTGAACGGAGAAGAAGAATGGGAAGTAGAAGCTATTGTTAACCACAGGAAGACCAGACGCGGAAAGACGGAGTTCCTCGTCCATTGGAAAGGATATCCTGAATCGGAAAGAACCTGGCAGAACGCTTCCGATCTAGGAAACACAAAGAACATCCTCAATGCCTATAAAAGACGACATAAGCTTCACTGAAAACCCAACAAATGCCTTCAAACGTTACCTCTCCTGCCACCACTACTCCCTCACACTCCATTCCCAATGAATCCTCAAACTCCTCTTCCTCTACCAACACTCCCTCCCAATACAGTATGGGGCAACCACCCGACACAGGAGCTCTCCAACAGCTCCTGGAACCTATTGCCAAACAAAACGAACAACAAACCAATCAGGAGGATCATTCCTCCAGGGAAGACCCCTACCGAAACGCACCTCCCTTCATTTGAACCTGACTACTATTCGAACAACCCTTTGCTGACTTACGGACCACTTTTATCCGCAACCCTGAAGCTATTGCCCTCCTTGACGCATTCCGGACGAATTGGTCTGCTACATTATCTTTGGAACAGCAAATACGCGAATGTATGGATACCCTCAAGTCCACTCTCGAGGAATTTTGCCGATTTAATCCAATGGCAATGCAAATCAAAATTCTCAAAGCCGCAATTAACACCCTTCAACATTTCAGAGAGGATCCAGCTTTTGACAAGCGCTCTCAGATTGGACTCAGACTTGGAAACACTAATGACCAGCAAGAAACACAACGCCCTCAACGAACCTCTGATGTTCCCATTCAATCTTCTAGGATGGATAGATCTGCTGGGAGATGAGTTCAATTTAATGGAGATGTACGTAGCAGATTACAACGATCAGGTCCTCAATGAGCCATCCGTTTTTGCAAACCGCAGATACAGACTACCACAGATTCATCTGCACGATGCTTGGAGTGTGACACAGTGGGTCATTGCGCAGACCAATGTGAAGGCTACTACTGTCATTTCTGCGGTTGGATTGCTCCACAACATTTCGAAAAATACTGCCTACTCAATGACAACCGCTCTCGTCCACCCCTTCCCTACACCATCAACCTCAGAGACCGCCTCGCACAATCCGACGGACCCCTTGGACAAGAACCCCTCTCCACATTCCTCTATGGAGTCCCTCCTGCACGCCGACAACGCCTTAGAATTCTCATTACCGGCCACGACTCCCCTCTCCATGTTGTGGAATATGTCCTAGCAGCAACAGGGTCCTATAGAATAGGATTATGGGGAAGCACCATAATGGTGCTATGCACAGTGGTGAGGTGATCTGACACTCACTGGTTTGTATAGAGAAGATAGAGTTTGAGAGTAGAGTGTATAGCAATAGAGTGGTAGATGAGATGTATTAAACTGAGGAATACATAGAGAATACATAGGGTTTATATACCTATTCTAAAGAGTGTATTCATAGAAGTATCTAAGGATCATATAGTGGAGGAGGTCTACATATAGCATAGGATCATCCAGTGGATTGCTCTGGACAGGTGGGTCCATGGAGAATGGAGTGGATACATGAGTACTCCACCATGGATCAATTGTGGGTCTCAGATGATCTATCTCTAGATTCATCTGGTAGAACCTTATCTAGTGCAGATATAGACTACACAGATATAGCTCATATGTGACGAGTGGAGATATCAACTCAACACTCCAACGAGTGGCTTCTCCATCCAGAAACCACACCATTTCTATTACCAGATGCTCTGAAACTCTCCGAAATGGAGCCACCTCCCAATCCACCTCGTCTGCGGAACTTAACCAAAGCTCTAACAAAACTCACCCACCTTCTCACACCAGGAGTGCGACCCAAGAAGAAACTCATAATGAAACTCGCCGACCTTGCTTCCACCCACCTGTACAACCTCAACAACAACGCCACTACCCCCACTCCCAACCAAGAACAGTCGAGGACCCACAAGATGCATATGGGCTCGAGTACGACGACCCCTATGACAACATTGCCTGGTACAACATCACAGGCAGCCCCAGTTGTCTCAACAATTAATCTTGATAAGGACATCAAGTTGTATGAAGAGGAAATGTTATGAATATTATTTTTGATTCTTTTGACGTCCTCACAGACATGATGGTAGTCGACGCACAATGGGAAGATTGGGAGTTTCACAACGAAGAAGAACTTAACTTGGAATAAACGGACAAACAACATCAGTGTAGGAGAATAGCTAAATTTAGAGACTCTGGACTCTTTGGAGCATGGACTCCCGCTTTCCTTTCCCTTCCCTTCTTCCGTCTCTGTACTATATTTAACTACGGACCTCCGTCGTTCCCATTCTATGTTTAGATACGGACCTCCATTTCTCTGCCTTCTGACGAACTACTATCTTTCAAATAGCTTGTACAATACACGATAAATAGCAAGCTTGTAAGTAGGTAGTTTTCCCAATTCGAATCTTAGCATTGTTGCTACTAGACAGTGTTCTCTCTTCGCTCCTAGTGTTGAGTTTTTCGAGCCCTAACAAGGCAAGAATTACCTGGTGTTCTCTCTCCCTTTCTCGACGTTGTCTAAGGTACTTGACATCGTCTCAGCTGTGACTTCAAGTCTGGTAGACTTGTCAATTCTTGCCACTTCTGCTGTCTTATCCGACCACAGCAAGGTCCTAGTGAAGAGGACCAGAAGCGTTGGATCCGTTGGGAGATCTAGCTAGCCTCGTAACGTCCAGTATGGGATTAACGTGCACTGCTGGACAAGAGCTCTGGCAAAATCCTAACAAGAGGACTACAATCCAAAGCTAGAGACTACTATTGAAGTAAGTACTCTATAAATACTAAGAAACTTGTGTATATGGCTAGTGGTTCTCATGTAAGTGAAACATGTAAGAAAGAAATGAAAAGGAGTCCAAAACAGGAGAAGAGAGCCTCATGTACTAGGTGAATGATCCTTGTGTTATGATGTCATGTGGTAGTATTGTAACATTATCCCCTTTCTACATTTGTTGTCTCAACAAACTCTGTTATACAAAGCTGGGTTGTCATTGTAGAAATCTTTATTGTCATGTTTGGGGCAGTTGTCATGATAGTAAGGTTGTCATCAGGGTGATGGAGGTCGTTATCTGGGATTGTAGCATGGTGGGTGGTGTTCAAAGTAGGGGTTTTGGGGGCATTCTCGTGGATTGTGGATGGGCTTGAAATTTTTGCAATGTGGACATTGGAACTTTTTGCACCAGGGTGCTGTGTGACTGGGACTTATTTCCTTACAATAGTTGCATATTTTCTTCAAGCAATCCTTCCTTCAATGGTTTGGTTTGGCACAATAGCTACAATAAAAGGTGCTGTCTTTGTACTCTTCATGTTGTGGTGGCAGTGGTGCATTGTCTTTGGGATATTGCACTGGGGCACTTGGTTGAGCAGGAAGGGGTGGTTGGGTAATGGGAATGGGAAGGGGAATGGTATCACAAATCCCTATGCTTACCTAAGCTAGGTATGGAGACAAGGGGACAGTAGTCTTAGATAAGCAGCAAGCAAGAGTGAAGAGATCAAGAGATCAGATAAGAGGTAAGGATAAGACAGGCTAAGCTGCCCAGTATTCAGTGAGATATAATGTAAACAATGTATTCTGCCAAATCTGTGACAGAAGGTGACATTGTCCAATACTTATTTCTTTCTAGAGTCTCAAAAGGACTGGTTGTCTTGAGGTTCTTCTTCGTCATCTGATTCTTCTACATTGTTAATTTGTCGTTTCTTAAAAGACTTCTTCTTTGTCTTGTTGAAATGGTTCTTCTACTTTATTTTGGGGCAATTTCTGACCATGTGCTTTCCTGCACAATTGAAGTACAACCCGAGTTTTCTGCATTGTTGCTGCTCTAGGGTAAGGATAGCATTGAGTTCTTTGTTAACTTGGTGTTCAACAAGTTTGTTGATTTCTTTGGAATCATTGTTGGATGATATTGACAAAGCATCACTTTCTGTTTCTTCATCAGATTCTGTGTCTGCTCAGTTAATGTAATTAAGTTCTCTTGTGATGATGTTATCAACATCCATGGGACCATATCCCTGTGAACTCAATTGGTAAGGTTTTGTGCTATAGTTCTGGTATGAAGAACTATATTTTGAGCTGTGGTGTGGATGGGATGACTTGTGTTTTGAGCAATGTCTTGGCTGCTCAGCATACAATTGAAAGTGTTCCAATCCTCCAACTCTGCGAGCGGAGTTGTAGAAATTATCAATTGAGGATGTTTGTGGGTTCTGGTCAATGACTCCTTTACGATAATGTGGGTCTGATCCTCAGATAAAGAATGCAATCTTTGTCTCTTCATGGGATATACCTGCTGTGGTGCAGAGGTTCTTGAAGGTATTGATGTATTCTTCAATGGGTTGATAATTTTGCTTGAGGTTTGTAAGCCTATCAATGGTAACAAGGCCTGTGGAGGCTTGTTTAAACGAATCATTGAGGGAATGGAAGAACTGGTCCAATGTCTGCATTGGGTTAAACACATTGTTGGTGGTGTAGTCCGTGACATAGGACTCTTTCCATTCTGCTGCTGGTCCTGCCATGTTGAGTAAGGCAAACATGATTCTGGCTCTTGCATCCGGAAGGTTTGTAGGTTGGGAGGCAAAATAGATCTGGAGATCTTGCTTCCATTTTGCATAGTCGTATGGGTTTCCATAGAAGCTATCAGGCTTTGGGACTTTCAGATCTGCTCCTGGTGCCATTGGAGTTGGGACTGGCTGCTGAGACTGGAAGGTTTGGTGTGGCAGTCTTGGACTGGTGCTTGGTGATGAGAGGTTTGGCAAATTGCTCTGATTTCTTGTAGGAGGTCTCAAGGGTACTGGTGTGGAGGGGAGTGAGATCTGATCAGCTCTGGGAGATAGAGATGGGGGGTGCTGCGGTTGTCTTGTTTCCCAAGCTTCAAGGTCTTTCTGTTATGGACCCAGGGACTCACGTTCTAGTTCCTGAGGGCCAGAACCTTCTCAGAGTTATTGCTGAGCACACCTCTGATTACAGGCTTACGCCTCTCCCCCCTGTCTACGATTGTAACGAGCTTAATGCAGTGCTACAACGAGCTATGCATGTGGCTCCTTACCGCCACATAATCGGAGACGGCAAAGTCCTTAGCATGTATCCAATGTGCTGGATGGCAGCCATTGAGAATGGATGGCGCCCCTATCCGGTCACGGATAATTGTACCACCTGGCGACATCCTTACATGTTCTATGACGAGCAGGAACTTCCTGGAGTTCTTGCTGCGCTCATCGAGTCAGGAGAATACGGCCATCACTATCCATCGCAGCCTTGGCTGTTTGATGATGTGTCCGATGCTTCTTCTGACTCCTCAGAAGGTGTACCACTCCGTGCTATTGCCTCTTATTATCAAGAGATGTCCTCGGAGATTGTTCCCTACAATCTCTTGTCCTCACCCTTGTCCTCCTCGGCCTCCTCGTCCTCGTACGCAGCACCTACACCTCAGGAGTCCTCCACGGGCTTCCCCACCTCGTCCGAACGTTCTACTGTCTCAGAGAATGATGACTCAGAGTAGATAGAACGTTATAGTAGATCACAGACTACAATCTTAGATACAGACTGACTCATTGAACGCTCTGTAGTGTACTAGTAGTTTCTCTCCCTCAATCAATGACTCAGATAGACATTTATGACTCGTAGATACAGTAGTACACAACGACCTTGGACTTGCATAAATAGGCGTAGATTACAGGATCAAAAACTCCAAGTTTTTGATTCTCTTCTGTTGTAACTTAACCGTTACCTGTCTAATCCAAGATTGGTCGACCTTAACTTCTAATCCTCTGAAGTTAATGGACCCATAGCTGCGACACTTCAACACTATCGGTTGCTGGCTATACTTTGGTATTGTCACTTTGCCAATTCACCTATTAGCAGGCTGGTTAAGGATCTTGGTCCTTAATTAGCTAGGCGCCTCCTAACTTAGGTCTAGGAGCCCGCTGAACCATAACACTTTCCAGAGTTTGACTCTTTCCTTATCTGGAAGATCGTAGAATCCGGCTTGTTGTTCTGGACTCCAAGTGTCAAAGTGTTTTTGCTGCCAGGGAGTAAGGATAACTCTCTCTGGGTTCCAAGTGAATGCGGTGGATTCCTGTCTTGAAGTTGATGAGCTAGATTGCTGATCTGACTCTGACTGAAAAGCTTGTCTAGCGAGCTTGGCTGTGGTGCTGGAGGAAGCTCTCTTAGGACTTGGCTCCTTGTTAGATTCAATACGCTGGATTGTGGGTGGTGGTGAGATACCAAAGTTGGCTGGGGTTCTGGAAGGGGCTTGGAGGGAGTGGTTGGTGAGAGGTGTTTCTTGTTGTTTGGATTTTCTGGATCGGTGGGAGGGAGATTTGTTGGATACTGAGGAAGCTGAGGCTTCAACTCAGTGTGATTCTTCTTGAGAAGATGTGGTTGAGGTGGTGGGGAATGAATGATGTTAAGGTATTAGTTTTCCCAATTTCTGAATTGTTCCAGTTCCTGCTGGGTATGGCGTTTTGGTTGATGGGGCAAAGGAGTGTGAATGGACAAAATAGGATATCACAAATGAAGGTGGTGATTTTGATTTTGAACAAGTGTTGGTGTCTTTGGGTTTGAGGAAAAGATGGGGTTCCTTTTCTAGTTTCCAGTCTGAAAGGGTACAGACTTCTGGTTTTCTAGTTTTGCTTCTGAAAGGGAACAGAAGGTTCCTTTTCTAGTTTTGCTTCTGAAAGTGGACAGAAGGACCTTTTTTAGTTTTGTGTCTGAAAGTGGACAGACCAGGATACAGGCAAATGGTTCAGCAACTCTCTGGCAATGACTGGTGTTCTCCTCTTTTGGATATAGTGTCCAAGGGGCTAGAAGGTTACTGACAACCTTTACTGACATCGACCTATAGGAGTTCTGCAGTTTCCTATAGTAGTACTACCCAGTTTAGACTGTTCAGCACAAAGCAATGACAGCTGAGGTTCCTGCCCAGTGTTATGGTAGACTGGCCACCAGAGATATATCATGTGTGTCTCCTACGCATACAATGGACTGTGAAGTCGCCAAGGGAAGTTTTTGATTCTAATGTTATGGTTCAGTGGGCTCCTAGACCTAAGTTAGGAGGTGCCTAGCTAATTAAGGACCAAGATCCTTAACCAGCCTGCTAATAGGTAAATTGGCAAAGTAACAATACCAAAGTATAGTTAGCAACTGATAACGTTGAAGCATTATGGTTATGAGTCCTTAACTTCAGAGGATTAGAAGTTAAGATCAACCAATGTTGGATTAGATGGGTAACAGTTAAGTTACAACAGAAGAGAATCAAAAACTTGGAGTTTTTGATCCTGTAACCTATACCTATTTATGCAAGTCCAGAGGCCGTCTGTGTACTACTGTATATATGAGTCATAAGTGTCTGTCTGAGTCACCAATTGAAGGAAGAGAAACTACTAGTACATTACAGAGCGTCCAATGAGTCAGTCTGTATCTAAATTGTAGTCCATGATCTATTATAATGTTCTATCTACTCCAAGTCATCATTACCTGAGATAGTAAAATGTTCAGACAAGGTGGGGAAGCCCGTGGAGGACTTCTGAGGTGTAGGTGCTGTGGAGGAGGACAAGGAGGACAAGGAGGACAAGGATGAGGATGAGAGATTGTAGGGAACAATCTCCAAGGACATCTCCTGGTAATAGGAGGCAATAGCACGGAGTGGTACATCTTCTGAGGAGTCAGAAGAAGCATTGGACAAGTTGTCAAACAGCCAAGGCTGCAACAGATAGTGATGCCTGTATTCTCCTGACTCAATGAGCACAGCAAGAACTCAAGGAAGTTCTTGCTCGTCATAGAACATGTATGGATGTTGCCAGGTTGTACAATTAGCTGTGACCAGATAGGGGCGCCATCTGTTCTCAATGGCTGCCATCCAGCACATTGGATACATGCTAAAAATTTCACCATCTCCGATTATGTGGTGGTAAGGAGCTGCATGCATGGCTCATTGTAGCACTGCATTAAGCTCATTGCAATCATAGATAGGAGGGAGAGGTGTGAGCCTGTAGTCGGAGGTATGCCCAGAGATGACTCTGAGAAGGTTCTATCCCTCAGGAACTAGGACGTGAGTTCCTGGGTCCATAACAGCCTGCCCTGGTTTGATTCTGAGGGGTTTGCTAGTGCAGCTGTGCACTGACTAAGCACTAGGCTTGGTCTGTAGCTAGAGTACTATATCACAAACCAGTATTAACAAGTTATTCATTCTAGATGGACTGACGTTGCTAGCCGTTTTGGGTGAATAGGGTTGCATTGCTAGACCTCAGGGCCCATTTGCCTTAGTGATCTGGTAATCTACTGATCCAGGGCGCTATAGATAGTCTTAGCAAGATGCTTGAACGTGCTAACAAAGCTCTACTTGCTAGGCGGACCTGTAGCTAGAGGTATGTTCTTCTGAAGCTAATAGTATTATTCCTCAATACTGTACACTTTTCCAACAAAGGGTACTAATGACTGGTCTCTAGTGAGCTTCATAGCTAGATACTATATCTTTACTAGTGAGAGTTCTTTTGATGTTGCTAGTGCCTTTAACTAGTAATATTCCTAGCTCCTGCAATGGATTCACAATTGAAATTGTTTTGGCCGTAACACCAAATAGCCAAGGTTGCCAGAGGAACAGCAACCAAGATGCCCAAGCAACCAAGAGAAGGGAAGTCCAAGGGGATAAGGACACAGGAGAGCAGAGAGGTGATATTGGACCAACGGAGTGCTGTGGCTGAATGGTAGCATAGGAGCCAAGGATCCTGTTGCTATGGGGAAAGCTTAACAGATAGTGGAGGTTGTCCAGAAGATCTTTGGACGGGTTCCTAACAGTTTCCATGTGACCATATCCACCAAGAACAGCTGCAACATTTCTCCAACCAATTATTTCAACATATGTTTGACACATACCTGATACTTTTCCTACCCAGATTACTTCAATTATGATATTGCTTCTGTATTTGCCAACACAACATTGCTAATTTCTGTTGGGAAACACTAGAACAAGCATCTTTTGAAAATTATCATTGGTATCTTGGGTAGCCAGTTGGCAGTTAGATAGGAGTAGTTGAGGGTTGAGGGAGCAGGAGTTGCTATGGAGGCCAATCCCTCCATGCTGTGTGCAAACAGGTGAATACATAGGTGGGAGACAGTGGACAGTTAAAAAGAAAACTTACTGTAGGCCTGAAACCAATGTTTGTCTTGTTGGTTTCAGGTGAGTTACTATATTGTGTTTCTTGGATTGTTGGTTCTGAATACAAAATGTTTGTCTTGTTGGTTTCAGCATGTCGTTCTGCCTACCATCACATTGAATACATACCCTTATTTCTCATTAGCATCAAAGTAGACCATGGTCCTGATGGAACTGGGTGGACATTGCTCTCACAGTTGCTTGCCTAAACCTTGTGTTGGCTGAAAAAATCAGTGCTTCATGCTCCGTGGTGGTCATACTATGCACTGGGAAATGTTCAGGGAAAAAAATTACCAAGGATGTTGCTGCAAGTAAAAGCGCTTCAACGTCTTGGCAGTGAGAATAGTGTTTATACATGGGGGACAAACAATGGTCAACTAGGTGTGCCAATGTCATAATGCTCTTGTTACTTTTGTTGCTAATTGACATGCCTTGAGGATATGGCAAGGCCGTCCAGCCCATACAGGCACAACCATGGAGGGTGTCATAGCTAACACTAGCTGTTATTTCTATTACAATGACGGTAAGTTGGGCTGTCATCAACTGAAGAACAAATCTGATCTTCCATAGGAAAATCTAATGGCCTCCCAAATACAGGGTCATTAGGTGGAGTGTTTTCATGATGACCAGTACCATCGAATCAAGTGAGGATAGCCCTACCTGTTCCAAAGAGTGTCACCAAATGTAGATCCAGCTTTCCGACCAACACAGTACCATCACCAATCCGTCCCTACCGCTCACCACAAGCTGTTAAAAACCCTTGCATGGTTAAAATAACCAGCTGTGGTGACGTCTTTGCATCACTTTCCCCCGATGGCCAGGTGTACATATTCTCCCCAACCAACTCCCCCACGACCTCTACCAATGCCAACCCAAATGCGACCAGGTGTCTCATTTAGGTGCCAGCGCGTCTGGGCCCTCCGCAAAAAGTTTGGCACAGTGAGGGATGTCGCATCAGGCACTGATGGTTCAATTATCATCTGCACCAAGTCAGGACATAGTCGGTATGCGGAATGCCAGGTCCTCGACAAGGAGCGGAGTGAAAACATTCAGTTTGTCCAGGCACCGATGCAATGGGGAGTTTTGTGCCAGTGCAGGCAGGGATTTTGGGGCTTTAAGATTTGACCATAAACCAAAGTGTTTGGATATGTACACTGATGGGCCAGGATCTAGTGGAAGTGCAGCCATGGATCACTATGGCTAAGGCCGAGGATGAGAGGATTTCATAGATGAAGGAGCAGGAACAGCCGGAAGTGCACCCTCATTTACATACACAGGATCAAGGCTTGGACATTGAAGATGTGGAGGGCGGAAGATGAAGCTATGGAGAATGATGTCTGTATGCTCAAAAAGATGCATGACACAGTTGGGAGGGAGAAAAGGGCAAGGGACGTGGTCTTACCGTGCGGTGCCGATACACTCATAACCCTGGACTCTGGCGCAGCATTTCTTGTGCAGAATCATTCTCGATGCATGGTTGGAGGTGTTGTGTAAATTTTTATCAAACAGCGCAATATCAAGATTAGTATCCTCCCCCTCCTTCAGCGACCGAACCATCCAGACGTAGGTCCTGGATCAAATTCGTAACACGGCTCTCGGTCACAGGTGTGCAACCGCTTGCGCTACTTGTGGTGCCTGATGATCTCTACTCTGACAACGTCATCGCGGTGCGCGATTGGCGCATTTCGCTCCCCACTGAGTTGTGTATTGAGGTTTGTGTGATGTGGAAGTGATATGGAGTTATTCGAGAGATCGGAGTTTTTGAAGTATGTGGATGAAGTAGTGGAGTCTATGTTTGCGATTGTGAGCGCTGCGGTGAATATCTCTTTGTAGGATTTGTTCAATCACCGAAGATTTACACACTTGAATCTGTAGAATGAGCTCCTCCTGGACCAACTCGTGCTAATATGCTCGGATACGATCCTGAGGTATTCCAACATTCATGGTGCATGTTACATACTTGCAGAGTAACGTACTCTTCCGCTAGCCAGTTGGCCGACCGTATATTTGCGACATTTGTGTTGGATGCAGCGTTCGATGCAGATCCAGATGTCGTACTCTACTTGCTCAACTCTGGCTCGGCCTTTTTTCAGCCCACCTATTTTTTGTTGAGATCAGCGAATCGGTTCAGTTCAGGCACGTCTGCGCCCATACCACGAGACCGGTCATATGAAGTGACAAACCTAGAATCCTTGATCTTATCTTGACGCGGGTTGAACGACGACGAGCCCCACGAAACTTTGGAACAGAGAAATAACCATTGCAGCTCGGGCAAAGCCGTGGTAGTACTCAACACCCCTCCACTCCCTAACCTCACTCTGCTCATCCACTTCTTGCTGCGGCAAAAGCACCGTTGGACCACTCCCCACACTCCCCACACTCAGCGGAGACTATCTCTTAACGCCGTCCCATCCTTCCGGCAGCCGAAGTTGCGGTAAGCGTCAGACCAATACCAAACCCAGTACTAATGCGATTACTATACCAGCAATGGCGACACCAGGTTGGTGGCTTGGAAGATGTCAGTGAAGTTGGTCTGAAGTGAGTTTCGTCGTTGGCACATCTAGCGTACCCCAATCACCCTCCGCTCAAGGGGATGCACCTACGGCAATGGTACGATAGAAATATTCAGGATTCAACTATATTCGGATGTTGTCGGACTTCTGAGATATAAAGAGGGCGAGGTCGTACAACATGTGGAGTAAGTGCCAAATGAACATTTCAAATATATCATGTTATGCAAACATATGAAGCGCTCATTCACCAGTACAAAAGCGCTTATGAGGAGCTTTCTCCTTCCTGACAACCCCCTTCCGCTTCCGCTTTCCCTCCCTCTCCAATCGTTGTTCATCTTTATCCTTATCCTCCTCATAATCGCTATCATCATCCGAAGACCAGAGGGGCTGAGATAAGGACTGTGACCCCGTTCCAAGCTGACGCTCCGATGCCTGATTCTTGGCGTGCAAACGCAACGATCTTCTGAA
Organism: Macrolepiota dolichaula; assembly: GCA_003315915.1. Taxonomy (NCBI): domain Eukaryota; kingdom Fungi; phylum Basidiomycota; class Agaricomycetes; order Agaricales; family Agaricaceae; genus Macrolepiota; species Macrolepiota dolichaula. The sequence goes on along the minus strand of QFDT01000712.1, from coordinate 1,962 downwards.
TTGGAGATCGATTGAGAGACCTGTTAACTGCGGGGTGTCCACGATGTACTCGACAATGTAACGCAGGGCTTCCCAGACATCTGTGTAAATGGGAGCATACGCAGTTGGCTGGTTAACATTGATGAACATGTCTTGGGAAATGTAGGACCGGTATAGTTTGAGGCGCATAAAGTCAAGATGCGGAGTGATAGGTTCCAAATAGGGATGGAGATAATTGATGAGTCGGAGAGAAACATTGTCAGAGGCAAATAGATGAGATCGCGTTATACAGGCAATCTCAGTGACCCGGAAAATACTGTTTACGAAAGTGATCACGGATTTGAAGTAGTCTTCTGATGCACCCGCAACTGGGACGTAGAGAAGAATCCAGACGATAATCCACCAAAGGGACTCCAGGTCGTGTTGAAATTTAGGTCTTGGTGGGGTTATTGTGATGGTCTCGCGCTCTGCGACAACCAGCGCAGTGCCATGCGTCGAGGGAAACTCGGGAGCACCCAAGGACGATTTGTCCCGATCACTAGATTCCTTATAGAGCGCTGTACCATTGTGAACCTCGATTGGCATGAAATAGGGGGTTCCCTGGCCAAGGACTCGAAGATTAGATAACCTAACCAGGTAGTCGAAAAAACTTACCGTCTTGTGGTCGGTACTACCCGTAACGGACACAAATGCTTTTGCGTACTCTAAATCACTGAGCTTCCCAATGATCTGGTTCCCCCGATAAACGAGAATGATGTTACCTACGCTCACATCCCTATGCACCCATCGAGCAAGATACAGGAGGACGAGAGCTAAGATGGGTCGCGGTTCAACAGAAATGACAATAGAAGTGGTGCACAGCAGCTCACCTATGAACACATCGCCAATTGCGTGGAACGACGCCTCAAGACTTCGACATTGCTCAAGAGAATGGCCAACTTCGCTATAAACCAGGCGGTAGTGTATCTTGACTTTGTAGTCACGAGGAAAACATGCGAAGGGTTTCGTGGGAGCATCAGAAGGAAGGCTATTCACGAAATTGGAAGGTGTTTTTTCTGTAGTTGTTAAGGGCTCGTGTTGCGTTCGCGGTTTATCGAAAATGTTGGACCGCGGCTTGGCACCCAGGTGACGGGTTGGAGTTTTCTGGAGAAGCGCATCGTCTAGGATCTCCATGAAGTACTTCGTGTATCCGCGATTCTGAAGTGCCGCCCTGATTTTATCCTTCAATTCTTCTGGTGCCCAGTCATAATCCTCCGCGTTCACCTGGTCGAGGGCCGCAAATATTTCATTCTGAATCTGCTTTTCCGTCTTCGATCCATCATCAAGCCACACATCCTTCAGCGCAACCGGTCTCGCACCCTCCTTTTCATTTAACTTGGACCCTTTGAAACCCGTGACCTCCACTGCCTTCCAAACACGCGTCTTCCTTCCAGTTATGCAGAGAACCCGTGAGTTGCACAATGGCCTCAGAGTCCTGTAATACTTGGGACCTTCCGCAGCATCCAACCTATAGACGTAGCAGGTAGAGCCGTCATATTCCACCTGCTGAACGGTGGGATCATAGCCGATCTCCTCTCGCGTAGCAAAAGCAAATGACATGATGACACGGATGAAAGTCTTGATGTCCTTAGGAGAATATGAGATGAGAGGTACAAAGATAGAGGGCTACACATACCTTGGTGAAGTCGAATGACGTTGACTTGACTGAGTGGGAACGACAGAAATACCAGAGGGACACCATGTTGTCCTCGATTGTAATCTATATATTCCATCAACCTTGTTCTGACATTCGACATAAAGGACTTACACCATATATCCACATGCGACGAGGGTCCTCGTTCATGATCTGGCTTGCCGCCGAGACGAGCTGCTGACGATTCTATAATCCCGTTATTTCATTATGTGATAGGTCAGATAAGTCAACACTAACGTTATATGTCTCCTCCGGGGTTTTGGATTTCTTGAACTCTGCGATCACCGCTG
>QFDT01000708.1:0-30464 GCA_003315915.1 Macrolepiota dolichaula | reverse complement strand
TTGTTCTAAGTGGTCGTGCAAAGGAGATGCCCAGATTAGGTTGGCATCTTGTTGCTCGGGGAGGCGGCTCGAATATGCCCGTTCCCAAGCTCCGGGAGGGTGAGGGGGAAGTAGCACGACAAACGGAAGTTTGGGGAATGATGTCGACCGGTCGTGGTGGAGGTGGGGTGGTCTCGTTCCTAGTAGTCGGTGCTGCCGTGGTGGATGTCCTTGGTTGGAGCCCAGTGGACCTCGTCGGGAGGGAGCTCAACAAATTTGTAGTGGCCGGCGCGCAAACGTTGGTCGATGAGGTACGGTCACTGGATAGAGGCGATGAAGTTTCAAATCCGAGAAAAGTCTACTGTACGATGCTGCACAAGAGCGGGTCAGCGGTGGATGTCCTTTTCGTACTGTATAGACCCAGTCATGATTCCTCCGTGACTCAATCGACCAGGGGCGTCGTGAGGGTACCACTGATCTATCAGCTCCGTTTGGTTCAGCCATTTGAGACCCCGAACAACCCTTGCCCTCTTGTGCATCCTCTTGCGACCGATGTATTTGAAGAACTCGACACTAGTCGGGACTCGAGTTGGCAGTATGAACTACAGCAAATTCGGTTTGCCAATCAGCGACTGGAGGACGAAATCGCGGCTGTCGAGAAACAGTTGGCAGAGGGGGATGAGCTGCGAGGGAAGGTTCTCAACGAGCTGCAGCAAAATTCTCATGGGGTGCTGGGCCATCGTTATGCTCCGGCACCTCTGCCTTCTTCCCTCCAACCACCTCAGTTCAACCACCCCGTGACGGTACACCAGCCACATTTCCTTCAGAATCATGAACAGCCGCCATGCCTTCCCGGTACGCCTGCACATCATTATCCGATGGCGACTCTGGGAAATTTTGTCACCTCTCCTCACCCTCAGAACAATATGTTATCTAGAATTACTCCACCCACCATGTCCCCATCTCATAATTGGGACGTCCCTCTTTTTATGCAAGGCCATAGGGCCCAACCCCATTCGCGCCATCAGGGCGTTAAGCGCACCTGGGACATTGCCATGCACCGATAAATTTTTATTCTATTTTTTTTTGTTTTTTTGTTTTTGTTTTGCATATTGCTCCTTATGATATATACTCACTGGGTTTATGGTAGACTCGTCTTATCACATTTGTATATTAGCATTCTCGCATGGACTTGTACGCACATGCTCGTATGTAGTTGACGGTACCACTACCAGTCGTTGATGAAAACACGAAATAATTTAAAGAAAGCGTGCTTGTACTGGCGACCTCTTTGCAATGATGATTGAGTGTTGATGTGTAGTGCTACCAAATTAAGATATAAGAAAGGACATGGGAACGATCTCGTAACATTTCAGGGTAGTGGCTCTCGACTGCTAGACAGGCGGTTCAGGTGGATGTACACATCGGTGCCAAATCCATCCATCGCGATCAAACGCAAATCGCCTCCGAAATACCGGGCATACTAGAGGTGATATGGGATGAGTGGACGCGTGTCGTGGAAAAAACTGTACGAAAAAAAAAAAAAAAACATACCAATCTTGACAGCGGAAGTCCGTAACCGAAACCGGCCATGGGAGCTTTAAAGTCACTTGCTTGGAAATCTTGATCAATTCGTTGACCCTCCATGGTGGTGTACATGTAGGTCCAAATGAGGGGAATGGCGCTACGGGGGATACCTCCGCCTTCGTCAGAGATTTTGATGGTGATATCCTCCTTTCCTTCTACGACAACGACTTTGATCGGTGGGAAGTAGTCTTCTTTGTCTACTCCAAAGCGTTCCACGACAGCACGTAACGAGTTCTTGAGAAGCTCAAAGACAATGTGTGAGAGATGGCCGGGGACGTAAGGGAAAGTCAAGTTCTTTGGACAGATGAGTTGAACGGGTGGACCCTTGAACATGGCATAGTGCTCCTCGCATACGAACCGGGCATTCTCAATTGCTTCTTGGACTATGTCATGAACGTTCTGTTGTTAGCCGAGTTCAGTACTGGGGATCTCTTGCCGTAGCATGGTGACGGCAAGACACTAACTGCTTTTGTACATATAATACCAACGTAGTCTTCATGAGCTTGTTGGGTGTTCAAGGCAACGTCTTGACGTCACCCCGTGAGATCGGATAATCGAGGTGGCCGTACTGAGTAGAGGACTCACGTTGGCCAATCAAGAAGCGAATACCGATTCGCGACATATAGAAACGGTCCAGCCACGCCTGGATATCATGTCCTATGTGACGGGCATTTTGACTTCGTTTCCATTCGAGAACGCCCTGTGCAACAGTTGTGACTGTAGGGTCGTGACGACTCTTTATGTGATCGAGGAGTTTGGTGAACCGTTTGTTGTAGTCCTGTAGCTCAGGAGGCCAATCTAGGCCATTAGTACTAGCGTAGTACCTGGTAGATGGAACCTTTAGTTTAATGCGATGAGGGATAAATGCGAGAGGAGCATACCTTCGCTCCATGGGTACTCTCAGCCTGAGTTTGTTGAACCCATTCCCATTCCCATTCCCACTCCCATTTCCATCGAGACCTTGAGAGGCGCTGTAGTCGTCCCCGAAAGGATTGAGAGACGGGTTCGGCTTTGACTCGGGGAGGGCCACTTCTCCGGACCGGGGCGCCATAAGGGCTTGACGAATAGCTGGGGCGAGGTGAATTGGTGGAAAGGTGATTAACTCCTGAGAGATAAGGAAAGGGCGGGTCGGCGATAGAGAAATAATAGATAGTTGGTGGGAGAGAAAGAGTGCTACGGACCTCGAAGGATTGGGCGTACCAATTCTTGACCTTTTTGATAGAGGGCATCACGCTAAGGTTATGGGGCAGTTCGTCGAGCTCCTTGACACGGTGAGCCAAGCGCACTGGCAATTCTTCTGTCTCGAGACGGGTGAGTCCATGGCAGACGAGAGGCACAAAAGACTAGTGGTGCCGCACCCGCAAGGAATTGGCTAGCTTTCAGCAGGGTTCCCTGGCTTGGGTTCTGGCCAAAGAGGACCATCTGTTGCAGTGATACTGGGAGTCATACGAGAATGAGCAGCGGGGAAAGGAGATAGAGATCAGCGTACCTCCTGTCTGTGGGAAGGAGGCAAAGTGATGAATCTTGTCCCATAGCGCAGGAGAGATACGGAAGCCTGCGGACATGGTACTGAGGGAGTATGGGATGCTGGAGGAGTCAGTGGGCGAGAAAACATAAAGAAACGGAAATCAATATTTCCTCCCGCTGCAAACGCCGATCCTCCACTCGGATGTTCCTCCCCCGACATATCACATGTCCCCTGGCTCAGTCACGTGCTTTCCGTCCTGTTTGGTTTATCCAAATACTTACCCTCTGCAGTCTCTCTCTCTCCACCCATGGCTGGTATGTCTTTTTGTAGAGTTTACAAAAGTGCTGCTGACAATGGACAGACGACCAGAACACTACAACTCTCCCCTCTCCCCCGTTTGACAGCATCTCCTCGGTGCACTTTGCCCCGCAACACCCAGATCGCCTCTTGCTTTCGTCTTGGGACACTACTGTCCGCTACTATGACACCTCGGACGCTGCACCAGAACTCAAAGCAAAGTTTGACCACCGCGCTGCCGTTCTCGCGTGTACATTCTCTGATGACGCGCATGGGTTTAGCGGAGGGCTCGATACTTCCGTCAGAGAGTACGTTGGTGTATTTGTTTCCCCTCCCCTTTATCTTATGCCGCGACAGATTAGATTTAACTACCGAAAAAATCACAAACCTTGGCCAACACGGTGACAGCATTTCTTGCATGTCTTGGTCCCGTGAACAATCCGCACTCATCACAGGTTCCTGGGATCGCACACTTCGCTTCTGGGACCCGCGACAACCTTCCTCTGCCCAAACCTCAACCCATGGAACTCCTGAGCGTATATACCATCTCGACCTCATAAACAATACCCTCGTCGTCGCTATGGCTTCTCGCCTTTTCCATATCTACGACCTCCGCAACATGTCTTCTCCCACCCAACAACGCGAGTCCTCGCTCAAGTACATGACGCGCTCCCTTGCCTGTATGCCTGATGGTCAGGGATACGCCACCGCTTCGACTGAGGGACGTATCGCTGTGGAATACTTTGATCCATCGCCTTCTGCCCAAGAAAAAAAGTATGCCTTCAAGTGTCATAGACAAACTATCGACGATGTCGACCATGTTTGGCCTGTGAATGCACTCGCGTTCCATCCGGTCTATAATACGTTCGCAAGTGCTGGCTCAGACGGCACAGTATCGATTTGGGATCACAAAGTCAAGAAACGTTTACGCCAATACCCCAAGCTCCCCAATCCCGTTTCCTCAATTGCTTTCAATAAGGATGGAACAAAGCTCGCTATGGGTGTATGCTATACGTGGGACGAGGGCGAGACTGGCTTGAAGACTGCACAACAGCCCATGGTGATCATCAGAAAACTTGGTGAAGAGGTCAAGGTGCGTAACGCCAAGTTCGTTTTGGCTTTTGGCTTATATTGTTCTCAGCCCAAGGGCTGGCCAGGGAATTAGACTACGATGTATCGCTTGCAATATATCACGTTTGATCACTCAACCAAGCCACCCTTTATAAACACAATTATGATATGCGTCGAGCGCTAAGTAGTCATGTGGGCATGTGTGTTCTGTTATTCATAATATCGGGCCTTACTATGATTTATGGTAATTTTGCGTTAAATTAGATCCTCGGAGTCTCATTCCCAGTGGACTCCTTTTATATGGATGTCGATCGACAATGAGCGTCAAGATGCAAGAGGCTGTGGTCAAATTGACCTGAACGTTGGGTCCATTGCTCATCACTTTTATCACAATTTCGCGTCTTTCTGACTTGAGGTTGACATGGTGCCCTAGAGAACATGCAAGGTATGCAATGACTGGTTTTCTACAGCATCTACTCATTTGTGGCAAATCTGTGAAGTCAATACTAGTGCATGACATAGAGTTGCAGAGTGGTAGCTTATAGGATTCAGTTAAAGGCCCTTGATAAGAAACCTTCAAGTCCTATAATCCCTGACTCAGTGAAACTAGAGATAGGCTCTATTGTGTTAGAATGGTTGTTCCCACCCAGATCATGGCCTGCTGTATGTGGTTTTGCATTGGTGTCAATGTATGTACCTTCTAATATTATTGCTTCACTATTGGATCCATTCCAGTCTAGGCACAGTTTAGAAAAATCTAGGCTTTGTAAGGGCAACTGAGCAGTGTTGGCCAAATTTGTTATGGTTCAGCAGGTACCTAGATTTAAGTTAGGTGGCACCTAGCTAATTAAGGACTAAGACCCTTACCCAGCCTGCTAATAGGTGAATTGGCAAGTTACAATACCAAAGTATAATAATGTTGGATCACCTTTGTTATTAGTCCTTTAACTCAGAGGAATAGAGTTAGACTAATCTTGAATTAGATGGGTTACAGTAGTAACAACAGAAGAGGATCAAAAACTTGTGTTTTTGATCCACTATTTATGCCTATTTATACTAGTTCAAAGGTCCTTTGTATACTACTGTATTTACTAGTCCAGAAGAGTCTGTACCAAGTCACTGATTGAAGAAGAGAAAGTAATAGTACACTACAGAGCATTCATAAGTCAGTCTGTATCTAAGATGTAGTCCATAGTCTACTGTGGAGTTCTACCTACTCAGAGTTATTATTACTAGAAAGAATAGAATATTCTGCAGATGAGGGAAAGTTTGAAGAGGGATCCTGGGAGGTCTCATGTAAGGACAGGGGCAAGTGTTATGGTCTCAACAATGAATCCTTTACACTAGCTCTACAAGTGGCATCTTAAATTACTCAATATTCTGGACTATAAAGAAGTACCAGGCCAATCTACCTCTTCACATGGAATACTCCCACCCCCTCAGTATGAGTCCCACTACCTTAATAGCCACCTTTGCCAAGTATGGGATAATTTCCCCTTTATCCACATCTATTGGCATAGACTCTATGAGACCACTATCGCTCAGCTCACAATCACTGGATCTGACAACTATGGATGGAAACGAATCATCAGAAATACTTCCTTCACCCATCTGTACCTGTTGGGCCAACCTTATAACTCCTGCCAGACCAATTCCCCTGTCAATCTTTGTATCAGCCACTTCTCCACATCATCATTGCCTTTGGATCAAGAGAACTCTGATAGTACAGATTCTGTAGATCTGTTGTCTTCCATTTCACAACAGGCTTCCATTCCTGGAATGCCATCTCATTCCAATGTTTCTTCCAATCCTGTTAGCAGTGTTTCCTCTTAGTTAGCAATGGACAAAATAGTAAAGTGAGAAATACTTTGAAATGTATAAATACTGGACTGTTTTGTAGTTGAAGCTAAAGCTTCAACCTTTTGTTTATCTCCCTTGTTTACCTCCTCTCTACTCTTGTCCTATCTCTCTCTTGAATACAACTCCATTGTTGCATTATCTCAAGTGAACTTAGTGTTCCCCTGTCTGTCAACAGCAGGAGATATCAGTCTCTGTTTGTTGAAAGCAAAGTGTATGACAAGTACGCATGGTAGTGTACAATAAGAGAACTACTTGCCTTGCTATATAGAAACTGGTGGAAGCTTGAAGTGCTTAAAGTGTTGCTTGTGAGAGTGAGTAAAGGAGCAGAGAAAGTTATCATAATTGGGCTATCTAAGAGTCCTTATATACCATAGAGGAGCCCAGGGTATCTATACTACACATACTACGCTGACATTTACATTGACAGTGGAAGACTGGAGAGCTGTCAGCTATTCTATTGTATCTAAATATAGCTGCATAATGAAAGCATGCAGGTATTTATTCCGCACAGCCTTATGTGATCAATGCTTCTATTGTTAATGTATAGCAAGAGCAAATGATCCGGTTCAAGTGCCTGTGACGGCGCTTATGCTGTCACGTGATGTGACATGTGACAAGAGCATGACTAGCACTAATGCTGCTTTGTCAACACTGTTCAGTACTCAAGGACAACTAGTGTTGTCAGCCAAAAGTGATTGTTGAAGTGATCCTTCAGTGTTGACTAGCCTAGTGGCCATCCTCATGGTGCCCTCTAGATAAACCAGCACAGCAAGGAGAATGAGAAGAATGAGAGTATGTTATGGATCCAGGACCTCATGTACTAGTTCCTGAAGGCCAGAACCTCCTAGGGTCATCTCTGGACATACCTCTAATTACAGGCTCACCCCCCTTCCTCCCATCTACAATAATGACAAGCTAGATGCAGTTTTTCAACAAGCTATGCATGCAGCTCCCTACCACCACATTATTGGAGACAGTAAATTTCTCAGCACATATCCTATGTGCTGGATAGTAGCTATTGAGAACAGATAGTGCCTTTATTGTTATATTCCCTTGGGGCTATTGTGTACCATAATATCCATCCATTCATATCAGCGCCCCGCTTGTCATGGACCCGTTACTTCTCTACCTGCGATCCCTATATTGTTTACTCAGCCACTATGTCATACTTACTCAGCCGCCGTTATAGACTCTCCAGTAGGAATACCCCAGTAGTATATATACACCTAGATACTCTGCTGTATTCCTTATGCTTTACCAACTCGTTGATTCCCCTTCTCTTCTCTCTCATCGCCCTCAAGTCTTCATCACTTGTTGCAACCTGAGTTGATCACTTAGGAAGGTCGTAACATTTATCTAGTCATGGACAATTGCACAACTTGGCAGCATGTTATGGTTCAGCAGGCTTCTAGACCTAAGTTAGGAGGCACCTAGCTAATTAAGGACCAAGATCCTTAACCAGCCTGCTAATAAATAAATTGGCAAAGTTACAATACCAAAGTATAGTAAGCAACTAATAACATTGAAGCATCACAGTTATAAGTCCTTAACTTCAGAGGATTAGAAGTTAAAGTCAACCAATTTTGAATTAGATGGGTAACAGTTAAGTTACAACAGAAGAGAATGTCATGACCTGATCTGACTAATGCTACCTGACCAATGCTGCCCTGATCTTGATTATACCCAGTGACTCTTCCATCTCTATCCCAATATTAGCCAACTTTGACCATTGCCATACCAGTTACCTTTGGGTAACTGGTATGGTCTCAATGATGAACCCCTTACACTGGCTATACAAGTGGCACCTTGAACTACTCAACATTCCGGACTACAAAGAAATACCAGGCCAATCTACCTCTCCACATGGAACCCCTCCACCCCCTTGGTATGAGTCCCAGTACCTCAACCACCACCTTCACCAGGTATGGGATAATTCACCATTCATCCATATCTATTAGCATGGACTCTACAAGACTACAATTGTTCGGCCCACACTTACCAGAGCCGACAACTACAGATGGAGGCAGATCGTCGGAGATACATCCTTCACTCACCCATACCTGATGGGCCAACCCTATGACCTCCGCTGGACCGACTCCCCTATTGATCTTAGTATCAGCCACTTCTCCACCTCATTATTGCCTTCGGATCAAGAGAACTCTGACAGTATGGATTCTGTAGATCTGCCACCTTCCATTTCACAACAAGCTTCCATTCCCAGAACACCATATTGTTCTGATGTCCCTTCCAATCCCATTAGCAGTGTCTCCTCCTAGTTAGCAATGAATGAAATAGTAAAGATAGAAGTATCTCAAATTGTATAAATAACAGACTGTTCTGTAGTTGAAGCTTCAGCTTCAACCTTTTGTTTGTCTCCCTCTTTACTCTTGTCCTCTCTCTCTCTCTCTCTCAAATATAACTTTGTTGTTGTATTCCCTCAAGTGAACTTAGTATTCTTCTGTTTGTCAACAGCAGAAGATATCAGCCTCTGTTCAGTACTCCAGGATAACTAGTGTTATCAGCTGAAGGTAATTGTTGAAGTGATCCTTCAGTGTTGACTAGCCTAGCGGCCATCCTCGTGGTGCCCTCTAGGTGAACCATAACAACAATACTAAAGCTAAGGTACATAGTACACTATGCTTTAGTTTATAAGTTGTACAGACAGATAAGTGGTGATATATGTATAATAATAGTCTGCACATCAAGATTTAATCCCCAACCCTTTCACTGAGGTGATGCTATTTTTAGTGCATTCATAATAAAAAAACTTGGTCATAGACTGATTATGCAAGATTTGAGAGGAGACACAGTTCCAGGGAATGATAGTGATGGAAATAGACATGGAAAGAAAGCAAAGAAGACAGTCAAGAATAGCAAGTGTTATGCTTGGACCTAGTCCAAAGCCATGCCAGAAGATGGGCCACTGAGAAGTCACCTCAGCAGTACTACCAGTTGATCTGTAGTCCCAGACTAGAGAATGAGGTAAGTGCCAAGTGGAGTTGGGCAAGACAAAGGTCTTCTCAATGTAACAACAGAGGGGTCATCTCCTGAACTTGAGCAATGTGCAGAGCTTCCAGGCAGGTGTTATATGGTAAGTCAAATTGTCAGTGAAGATAATTGAGGGAACAGATTTGCAATGTTGAACAATATCAATGAGAACATGCTGGTTAACAACAATACTAAAGCTAAGGTACACAGTACACTACACTTCAGTATATGAGTCTGTATTGATGTTTGTCCAAACTAATCAGTACACAAATACAAGGTAAATAGAGTCTGCACATCAAAATCCAATCCCCAACCCTTTCACCAAGGTGTTGCTATCTTTAGTGCATACATAATAAGGAAACTTGGTCTTTGACCAATCAGATGAATAGAAGAAGAGAGAGACACAGCTTTTAGGAATGATGGTGATGAAAATAGACAAGGAAGATAGAAGACTAGGACAAGTCCAAGACGAAGGGGAATGACATACTATTACAAGATAGAGGAGACAATTGTAACAGCAAGAAGGGATGCATTAGTGGAAAAGAGAGATAATTGTAACATCCTTGGTCTCAAAAAACCAGCCTCAGGCTGATCATGTTATGGTTTACCTAGAGGGCACCACAAAAATGGCCACTAGGCTAGTCAACACTAAAGGATTACTTCAATAATCACTTTTGGCTGACAACACTAGTTGTCCTGGAGTACTGAACAGAGACTGATATCTTCTGCTATTAACAAACAGAAGAATGCTAAGTTCACTCAAGGGAATACAACAACAGAGTTATATTCAAGGGAGAGAGAGAGAGGACAAGAGTAGAGAGGTAGGTAAACAAAAGGTTGAAGCTGAAGCTTCAACTACAGAATAGTCTGTTATTTATACATTTTGAAATACTTCTGACTTTACTATTTTGTCCATTGCTAATTAGGATAAGATACTGCTAATGGGATTGGAAGGGACGTTGGAACAATATGGTATTCTGGAAATGGAAGCTTGTTGTGAAATGGAAGATAACAGATTTACAGAATCCATACTGTTGGAGTTCTCTTGATCCAAAGGCAATGATGAGGTGGAGAAGTGGCTGATACTAAGATCAATAGGGGAGTTGGTCCAGCGGAGGTCATAGGGTTGGCCCATCAGGTATGGGTGGGTGAAGGATGTATCTCCAATGATCTGCCTCCATCTGTAGTTGTCAGATCTGGTGAGTGCAGGCCGAGCAATTGTAGTCTTGTAGAGTCTGTGCCGATAGATATGGATAAATGGTGAGTTATCCCATACTTGGCAAAGGTAGTGGTTGAGGTACTGAGACTTGTACCAAGGGGGTGGGGTGTTCTGTGTGGAGAGGTGGATTGGCCCAGTACTTCTTTGTAGTCTGGAATGTTGAGTAGTTCAAGGTGCCACTTGTAGAGCCAATGTAAGGGGTTTGTCGTTAAGACTATATCAGATCAGGCCTTTCAGGTTGTTTAGGCTCCTGCTGTGAAGTCACTGGAGGTGGAGATATCTTAGGTCTCAGAGGTGTTCCAGGTAGTGATGGTGAAGTTGATAGACCTCTTGTGGATAGTATCAAAGGAGGTAAAGGTATATTTCTTGGTTGAGGAAATGCAGGATGCCAGTCTAGAAATGTAGACATAGGTGGTGGTGGTGCATTCTTAGTTGTCTTGATATAGGATGGCTTTGGTGTTGATGAATCCTTTGGAGGATTCAACTCTATTTCTTTGTGATTAAATGGTTTGGAATCTAGACATTGAGGGAAGTATCCCTCATCAAATATGGCTGTAGGAGAAACAAACAGCACATTGCCCTGTGTGTGGTGCATAAAGATATAATTTTTGGTACTATCATATCCCAGGAATTTTATTCACTCATATAGTGTCTGGGAAATAAACTGTTAACTTTTGTGACTGGTATATTGCCTATATAGAGGTAGTCACACTATCCCTGTAGTCACAGTCACCCTGGCACACAGACCATGTAGTTTTGGTATATAAGGAGTGACCCAACTCCCCCAATAATCATTCTTTCCCTCCATCAGTGTCTGTGTCTTGTGTCTGTGTCTGAGTCTATTCTTCCTCTTTTGGCTTAGTTCTTTCAACATAAACATATGCACCACAGCTAAACACATGAATATGGGATACTGAAGGTTTAACACCAGTAAAAAATTCTTCAGCCACACCTTCCTTTTCCAGTAACCATTATCACCACCTTCAAGAACGGTTTATACTACGTGTTGAAAGAAGAGAGGGAGATGAGAGAGAAAGCTCAGACACAGACACAGACACAGACACAGATGGGAGGAAGAAAGATAGATTTGATGGGAGCTGAGGTACTCCTTATATACCTAATCCACATGGTTTGTGCACTACTGAGCATGTGACTACCAAACATGTGACTACAGATCATGTGACTACTGAGGCTGGTCAGACTTTAACACTACGTAGAAATTAGAACATATCTTGCGCTATGAAGGCCAATAGTGTTAAGAGAAGAGCAGGCCAGCATTTGAGGAGAATCAGTAGCTCACTAGGCATTGCCAGACAACAAGGCGGCTCCCAAAAATTGTTACACGAGGAGATTCTGGACAGCAAACCTGACTGGCTTCAAATCCAATGCCTCAACACTGAAACTGTCATGCTAAACCAGACTGGTACTGGATCAGCTGTACACCTACCAAGAGTAGCATCTGAAGGACCATTCAAACCATCTTCACCCACCCCATCCATTGGCTCTAAACACAGGAGAGATCCTGTCTCCCCAACTCAGTCTATCACCAGAAAAGCTTCTAGGATAGAACTACATGATGACAACATATCTACATACTCATTGCCCAATGGATTTACCAAATCCAACAACTCTAATCACACCGCTGTTATGGCCAAAACGATTTTGATCGTGAATCCATTACAGGAACTAGGAGTATCACTAGTTAGGCCGTTAATAACATCAAGGAACCCTTGCTAGGAGTGATATAGTACCTAGCTATGAACCTCACTAGAGAGACCAGTCATTAGTACCCTTTACCGGAAAAGTGTACGATATTGAGGAAGCATACTATTAGCTTCAGATGAACATACCCTTAGCTACAGGTCTATCTAGTGAGCGGAGCCTCGCTGGCACGTTGAAATGTCTCGCTACGACTATCTATAGCACCCCGGATCAGTAGATCAATGGATCACTAAGGCGAATGGGCCCTGAGGTCTAGCGGCGCGACCCTATCCACCCAAAATGGCTAGCGACGTCAGTCCATTTAGAACAAGACAACTCCTTAAGATCAGTTCATAATATAGCACTCTAGCTACGGCTCAAGCCTAGTGATTAGTCAGCGCACAGCCGCGCTAGTTAAAAAACCCTCGGAATTGAACTGAGACACGCATTGGGAGGGCCAGCTAGTGAGGAGATACCTCGCGAACAATCGGGCTCACAAGGCACTGCGAACCCATCCCAAGTGCCAATAGCAAGGTGCCAGCTAGTTATCGATCACTCGGTAGCTGCTAGCCACACATCAGAATAGAGATAAAACTTAGGTACACATGATGGGTTTACGTCATATGCTACCGACCCTAGCTACCAAAGGAAGTAGTTAGGTACCATAGCTCGTGAAAGCACTGTCCATATGGACACCCATCAGAGATAACTAGATAGGCTTCTGATTGGTCTAACAAGCCCTTGGCCCAGGTTATAGGGTAACTAGCAGAGGTCCGACCGTCCGATAATCCAATATTTTACTGTTTTGTCATATGTAATCTAGTTAGTCTCGCGATGTATAAATACCCCTCGCTAGCAAGCATGTTGGGCAAGCAATCTTGCCAGCTCGTCTAGTGATAGATCATATATAAGTGATTTATTAAGTGACTTGTCTAGTGTGAATTAAGATTTAGCTTCGGTCAATAGAGACCTCAGATTAAGGAAGTGAGATTAGATTAATGAGAATTCCTATAGATTGGATATAGCGAGTTGATTGACAAACGGTCACTAGCGTTCACATCACATCTTGTATCAAGAGGGTACAAGTTGGTACGTTCACTAGATTGGGAGGGTATAACCACAGTGCAGCTAGCTACTGGCCTGTTAACTATCCTCGCGAATCCTTTATCTTGGTATCTATAGTGACGTAGCTGTCATTTAGGATTCGAAGTTATATTTCAATTAAACAACCTTGTCTGTTGTTGTCTAGCGACCACCCTGTTAGTGAGCCCCCACTCGCTAGCTACCAAAACCACTAGTGAGACATCTTGCTAGCTAATACCACCCTCCACCCCTATCTACCTATTTGATTATCTCCCCTTTGAAACTCGTTTGCGAGCACTAGCAGTTAGTAGTGGTGAACTTAGTGACCCATTGTGACTTATAGTGATTTTGTATTGATTTCACTTCTACTACCTAGCTAGCACATTACTGCTAAAACCATGGCCAACTCAAAACCCAATCCAACCATCATGTCTGACCCAAACCAGAAAGCCCCATTCCTCACCCCAGCTCAGCAGTACGCTGCTCATTATCAAGCTTCCCAACTCCCCTCCGGTAACAATATTGCCAGCTGGGCTGATGATGTTGAAGTCTCCCTCCCTGCTACGGGTATGCTGCATGTTGGACATGTGCCTAACATGTGTAGTGACAACCCTAGCAAAAACCCTAACCCAATCCAGGGGTTAACCCCTCTCCATATTGAGAAAATGGTTGCAGAAGGCCTTGGATGGTTCACAGAGGCCAAACATGTCACGGTCAGAGATGTTCAAGCAATGGAATATATGGTTGAATCCATTATCTCATGGTTCCAACACACAGTTGACAAAAGACTTAACTTAGGCCAGTCAGCCCTTGGTGACAGGCTGTATGAACTATTTGAAGTTGTTTGCAATGAGTGGGTTGGTGATTTACCAATCAGGGAATCCAGGATGTATGGGGCCTGTAACCTCAGATCATGAATCTTCAAGAAGTGGTCAGATAAATACCACCTCAACAACACTGTCAAACAATGTTGGGGGAAAGGCTCAACACTCAATACCAACTCACCTCCTTCTACCAACCCTAAAAATGCACCCATCCACATCAACGTGTTCCCTGAAAGTGAAAATGGCAACCCCAACTTCAAGAAGGAGGTTGCCAACATCATTGAATAACATGCATTGGGTAACTCACCTAGCAGACCCATTGTTGTCAACTCCTCCCTGGTTCAAACACATACACCAAGACCACAGGTGAAGGGCAAGGCTTGCAACCTAAACCCTACACCTTAATACTCCATCACCCCTCCATTGAAACCCATAATAGATGACATGGAGGTCAACACAGTGGCTAATGCTCAACTTGAAAGGGATACAGCTCAAGCCATCAAAATAAGTAGAGATGTAGCCATGGGAGGTCTGGAGTGTGATGGAGATGTTGAGTGATGATAGGACAAGTCACTCTTCAGGTTAGGTCCACTGAACTGACCAGAGAAACCACCTAGTGCACCAGCCCCTACAGTGTGCCAGTGGTAGGCAGTCAAGGCCATCCCTAGTGAAACAGGTTATATATCACCTACTAGTTCCTACAGTAACCAGACCATATAGCTCAGTGGTAAGAGCAACTGTGGCTCCAACAGGAGGTCCCAGGTTCAAACCCTGGTGTGGTCACTTTTCTGTCTTAACAGGAGAGACCTCTAAGGATGCAGTGGCAGGCAAAAGGACAACAGGCGGCAGAGGCATGAGCAGTGGGGAGATGAGCAGAAGGGTTAGTGGAGAAGGAGATGGAGGATGAAACATTGTAGCAATGCATGGCAAATGAGCACCACGTCATCAGACGCCGGATCAAAGAGGAGGAAGTTCCAGCCTAAAGAGTTTATCCAAACCAGACGTACTAAGAACATATGCACAGGCGACTAAGATTGAACCCACCCCCAACATTCCCATCCATGTCATGGAAAAGTATGGAGACCTCTGGGTCACCTTCCCTGATAAAACTTAAGACAAATTGTATGCTATACTAAGAGCAGGCAGTTATGACCTCAGAATGGATGTTCCAAGCCCTCTGACACTCCCCAAGGGCTCTCCTAAATTCGGACAAGAAGGAGCAAAAACCAACAACCTTCTCGCTCTGAAACCCAACCCCCAAGGATTAAGCAGTCCCAAACCTCAATCATGTCCTTCCACTCTGGCAGTTATACAGGGACCATCTCAAAAAAACATCATCATCCCATTCACAACCCTACTCCAAAATAAGATGATACCCTTCAACCCTAAGATCCTAGAAACCATCAACAGAGGATTAATGTACCATCGCTCCCAATTGAGAGTTGATTCCATGAGGAAGACACTGAAGACCTTATAGTTTAACACCAATATTGTGGCCTTGGAGGAGGACTTGAACATTGTTAGAGTGTGGATGAGAAAGGAGATCCTGGAGATAATGGACGAGGTATATGAGGAATTAGTACCTCAACTACTATAGTCCAAGTCATTTATGAGGTTGGAGAACCTCCTGTACTTCAAGGAAGATGGTACACCCAATTCCTCCAATGATATAGCATCTGTTTTATACAGATCCCCAATCACTCCATTCTTGGATGGACTTGCAGGCATGCCCCAGTTCATATTCTTTGTCTTCAGGAACCTCTCTATTGCCATATCTGCAACATGCCATTGACTAAACTCCCTGATGGGAAGGAGATGTATGGCTTCCCTATCCACAAAGACTGGATTGCAGTCCATTCCAACATTCCAAATCCAAGAACCCTCACTTATGTGAGATGTTTGTTAGCCTCTTTCACTCTGTGAATTCATCCAGACATCTTCTCTTCAACTCATTTCCAACTCATTTCACTTTCAGTTTCCAATCACATTTATTTTTTGAATTGTTACTTTGATGCTGAAGGTGCCTCACAGGACTTCTTTGATACCCACTTAGAGCACTTAGAAAAACTCAATATCATAGTCGCTGGTGGCAACTTTAATCTCTGATCTCCTACATGGGACCCAGAACAATATCACAATGTTTCTAGAGCAGACAATCTCACTGACAGCATGGCTTCTCTTACCTTACACAGGTCTCTCCCTTCCAACCCAGGCCCAACCCATTTTCCCTTTGACCACACTAAACACTCCATAGTCATTGACTTAATTTTCACTCAATTCCACCATGACAATGCAGTCCCTTACCAAATCGCAAACAATTTTTGCAATTTGACTCCGCACGCTTCAACCTTGTCCACCCACTACAATTTGGTGGCATCATTCAGCACTCCACAGAAGACACCAGAGTATACCTCACGCACACAGTCTGCAAAGACTGGAAGCACAAACTCAAAACAAGCATCCTCGCATTCAACGTTGCTCAATTTTTCCCTTCAGTTAATCACTCTCTTCTCACCCACATTCTAAACAGACATGGCTTTCCTTCATGTTTAGTTTTCTTTTTCACAAACTATCTTTCTAATCAGTTCACCTCCTACTCCTGGTATCAGTTTAATTCCCCAAAATTCCCAGCTTCTGTTGGTGTAGGACAAGGCTCAGCTTTATCCCCTATCCTCACTTCTCTTTTCCTTTCTCCATTCATGTACCATTTTGCTTCAGATCCCTGTGTTGAGTGATGATAGGACAAGTCACTCTTCAGGTTAGGTCCACTGAACTAACCAGAGAAACCACCTAGTGCACCAGCCCCTACAGTGTGCCAGTGGTAGGCAGTCAAGGCCATCCCTAGTAAAACAGGTTATATATGACCTACTAGTTCCTACAGTAACCAGACCATATAACTCAGTGGTAAGAGCAACTGTGGCTCCAACAGGAGGTCCCAGGTTCAAACCCTGGTGTGGTCACTTTTCTGTCTTAACACCCCAATGTAAAATACTTTCCTTTGTTAATGACGGACTCATCATTGTACAATTCAAGAATTTTACTACTAACGGTTCTCTCATATTGCAGGTCTACTCTTCCTGTTCTGCCTTCATCACATCCATGGGCCTCGCACTTGAACACAACAAGAGCAAGGTCTTTTATTTCTCAAACTGACCTTGGACCAAACCCAACCCAGATGTGACACTTCGACACACAGATGGCACCACTCTAATGCTCACACCCAAGCACTTTATCCAGTATCTTGGCTTTTACTTTGACTGAGCACTGACTTTCAAGGAGCATGTGCGCTACTACGTGACCAAATCATTATCAACTGTCAAGTGTTGACATTTGCTTGGCAACTTGGTGAGAGATCTCAACCCCATACAAAAACAAATTCTATACAGGTCATGTGTTGTCCCTGTGGCAACATATGGCCTCAAACTCTGGTATTTTACAGGCACCTGCAACAAGGCACTTCTTCAACAACTCAACAAAACGCAGCAGTCAGCATCTATATGGATCACTGGCACTTTTTGAACTACCCCCTGAGGTGGCGCTGAGTCAATTGTGGGCCTCATTCCCTTCCGGTACTACATCCACAAACTTGCTAAAAGATGTGCTATCTGATTCTGAACCCTTCCCTCCAACCACCCTCTTAAACTCCTCACAAGAGATGACAATCCTGACACAATTGGCTTCAAATCCCCTGTTGCCAACTTTATTCAAGAATCCACATTTGTCACTGACATCTTCTACCAACTACATCCACACACTCAACCAGGTGTTCATATTTTAGACAGATATAGTTCCCAAATTTCTTTTTGTTCTTGCCTGTGCAACACAGATGATGACACTGAAGCTGTCTGCTGACACCTCTCTGAGGCTAGCAAGGCTCAGGATCATGTGCTTTCTTCCTCTTCTTCCCTTTTAATTTCTACAGACAGCTTATGTCCCAATTCTACTTATCTTTTAAAGGTGAAAGCCCTTTCTGCAATGTCTGCATTCATTTTTTTGATTCTTCTCTTTCTTCTCCTCTCAAATCTCATGTTGTCCCTGTTGGTAATGTACTCTCTTCTGACTTGGAATTGTATGCTCTCCATCTCGGACTGCTCTCTGCCATTTCTTTTTCCTCTGATATTGTGTGCTCTTCTCTAGTCCCCCGTAGTATTACTGACCTTCTCATATTTACTGACTTACCTTTGTGTGCTAAATGTCTGTTTGATTATAGCACTCACAGTGCACATCCAGACTCCATTGCTGTTGCCAAACCCATTGCTCACTGGCTTTCCATCTTCCCTTCCCATCATGTCACCTTCTGGCATATTCCCTCATCCAAAAAATAGTCAATCCATCATTGTGCCCACAAATTGGCCAAATCACTCCATACGCCATGTGTTCCTAACATGGTGCACAAATCCTTGGGCTTTGTCCAAAAGGCCTGGACCAACCAATGCCGGTGGCTGTAGCAATGCAGTTACCTGATGGAAGACCAGGATTACCTGGGCTACAATTTCTTTTTCCTCCATGGATCAAGCAAAGAACCTATCCTTCCCAAATATACCAACAGCAGCTCATGGCTGACCAAAGACATGACACCCTCTCTAGCCACTCGCCTCACACACTGTATTACCAATCATGTGCCTATTGGCTCCTACTGTGTGTGTTTCTTCCCAGATGCCCCAACTGCATGCCCCTGTGGTTACCCACTTGAGACATGTGAGCATATCATCAACAACTGCCAGCACTTTACACAGCCGTGGTCTATGGGTGAGCACTACAACAACCTTTACTGGTTGATCAATTTCTTAAAGGACAACCCACTTGCATTTGCTTTTCCACCTAATGATTCTGATGGAGAATGGGCACTTCTTATTTGCAATCAAGCTACACAACAGCAACAACATCAACAGCAAAACCAACTACTGGATGTGCACTAATAGGCATAGTATGACAACTAATGGTTAGTTTTCTGAAACTTTCCTTTCTTCTTTGTTGGACATTATTGGGGATTAGCAAAACCTAATTCTGCCCCCAGCCCACTTCCGGATCTCTTCACTTTCTGGATTTGTTTTCTGTTTGTCATTGGCCGCCTTGTTTTTGTGGTTGATGCCACTTCTCACCTTCAACTTCAATACCTACTATTTGTTTGTACCATGTCTTGTCTTGTCTTGCTCCGCTCAACTTAACTTGACTGTAGTTTGTCATTTCTCTTTTGCGTTTGGACTTAGTTTTAGTTTCAATACTTGGGACTGCTATTGTGCACCTGTTTGTACTTAGCTAGTCTAGTGCAATAAACTTGGATTTAAAAAAAAAAAAGAAAAGAATTCTTCAGGTATTCTCTATCCAATACATCCAAGGGGAGTTCTATTATAGATGTGAACAGCTGTATTCATTGCAAAGTTCCACCAGCTGTCAGGAAGACAAGCTTGAAGGTGTATAGCTTAGGCCTTCTCATGTAGTGTTCTGTTCAGTTTCTCAGCATGTCCATTCTGTTGATGGATGTGAGGTGCACTCATTTTGTGCACTATTTTTTTTTCTCATAAAAAGCTCTGTAGTCCTTAAGAGATAAACTCTCCTCCTCAATCAATGTATAGCTTCTCAATGCTCTTGTTTGTTTGATTTATCAAAAGTGTCATGAGCTCAACCATTTTGAGAGCAGCTTCCAATTTCTTTCTAAGCAGAGCAATATGAGCATAAAAGAAGTAGTTGTCCAAAAGTGTTATGACCCATTTGTACTTCCCATAAGATAAGACAGGGAGTTCAAATAGATCTGAATGAGAAATTTCAAGAATATCTTGAGCACAAGTTGGATTTTCCTTGAATGGTTTCTAACTCATTTTCCCCTTTGCACAGGCAGTGTCATAATCCAATCCAACCAACGCTACCTGACCAACACTGTCCTGATCACAACTATACCCAGCAACCCTTTCACCATTCTCCAACATTGGCCGACTTCAACCATTGCTGTACCAGTTACCTTTGGGTAACTGGCTGCTAACCCATGATCACTTGGCAATCAACACATTGTGGGGCAATCCACCAACTGTCAACTGACCTGTTCCTGTTTTCTTGTATGTTTCAGTTCTGTCCGTAGTTTCTCTGTCTATTTCATATCTCTTCATTCTGTTATTTTCCATTGGATACTTGCTCATCCTATTGTGTGTGCATTCCTAGCTCCTGTGCCTGTTCCTTGTTGCGTGCCCTTGTATCCATGTCATCCCTTTTCTCCTATTCATCTCTATTACTCCGTTTCTCTGTTTCCCTCAAGTATATAAAGCCTCGTACTCTGTCATGTATTCCCTTAGTCTGAATATCAACTTAGCTTCACACTCGTAACTCTGTATCACAAATCCTGATGCTTACCTAAACTCAAGATAGAGGCAGGGGAACAGCAGTCTTAGATAAGCAAGTGAGAGATGAGATGAGATCAAGAGATCAGATAGAAGATAGGATAAGACAGGCTAGGCTGTAGACAGGTTGTTAAGTCTGGGTCCTACAGACACCAGACAGCCTAGTTTATATACACAGAGGGCTAGGACCTGGGACACTACCAGATGACCCCAGGAACTCTAGTCCTTACTAATTACATGAAGAAACTAATATCTCCTAGCCAATGGCATAAAACCCTTACTGATTGTTAACAATGACACCATATGACAACATGGATCAAGATCTTATCTTACTGATCATTCCAGAACCCTCTGGAATGATGAGGAGTGATAAACTACAGATGGCACAGATAATCAACACATGATATAGATAATAATGATCGGCATGTAGCTCCTGAACGGATGCACACCCCGCAACGTCCCGGGTATTGTCAGAATGCGACAAATGAGAGCCTTCCAACAGTACTAATTACAAGGTAAACGGCCTAGTATTCAGCGAGATATAATGTAAACAATGTATTCTGCCAAATCTGTGACACTTTGTCTCTTTCCCTAAGTTGCTTTGGCGCACTCTCTCTCTGTTTTGCCTGAAATCTGGACCATGACAGTAGAAACGGCGCAACACACACGTTGAAGCCAAGGTCCTATTCTGCCAATGTTTGACCAACCCAATCGGCTGACGGCCTGCTCTAGTCTGCCCTTGAGCTTAACAGGCAGAACATATATGTTTGCAAAGGGGAGTAGTTATTTTAGGTGCATTTTGAGTCTGCTGTGGTAAGCAACTGAGCACCTTGTCAGAAGGGTGTCCAAATTGCTGATGCCAGATTTCATAGCTGGGTTCCCTGGCTTGTAAGCTAACAGGGTTAAGCTTTGTATGCTTAATAATGCAAGTACTAACCACCTGGATAGATGATTGGAACATTGAGCAAGGGCAAGCACTTAGTACTGCATTTCCAGCTTTATCACAAAATACTGTGCCATATTGATCAGCTTGACTAATTGTCCAGCTGAAAACAAGCAATTGTGCATGTATCACAGATTTGGCAGAATACATTGTTTATGTTATATCTCGCCAAATACTGGGCCGTTTACCTTGTGCTTAGTACTGTTGGAAAGCCCTCGTCCATTGCATTCTGACAATACCCGGGACGTCGCGGGGCGTGCATCCGTTCAGGAGCTACGCGCCAATCATTATTATCTATATCATGTGTTGATTATCTGTGCCATCTGTAGTTTATCACTCCTCATTGTTCTAGAGGGTTCTGGAACAATCAGTAAGATAAGATCTTTATCTATGTTGTCATATGGTGTCATTGTTAACAATCAGTAAGGGTTTTATGCCATTAGCTAGGAGATATTAGTTTCTTTATGTAATTAGTAAGGACTAGAGTCCCTGGGGTCATCTGGTAGTGTCCCAGGTCCTAGTCCTCTGTGTATATAAACTAGCTGTCTGGCGTCTGTAGGACCCAGACTTAACAACTTGTCTACAGCCTAGCCTGTCTTATCCTCCATCTACTATCTGATCTTTGATCTCTTCACTCTTGCTTGCTGCTTATCTAAGACTACTGTCCCCTTGTCTCAATACCCAGCTTAGGTAAGCATAGGGATTTGTGATATTTTGTTAAATCTGCTCCTTTTGGGTGTGGTTGCTGTGCATCCACATCTGGGTTGTTTTCAGATGTGTATTCTTGTTTGGGTACATGGGGGCTCAGTCATAGCTGCTGAAAAGGGCTATTGACTTATGGAGAAGGCCTGTGGCTATGCTCTATGTGTTGCTGTTTGGCACTGCTTGCTGCTGTGACTCTGCTTGTCTTTTTTTGGTCACTTATGTGTCCAAGTTTTGGCAGTGTCCTGCAGTAGGTCCTTGTATGCTATCCTTGCCACTGTTGCTCCATATTTTTGGCAACTGTGTCAGGCACAACTCATGGTGGCTATGATGTCATGGGGACTACCTTTTATGGTGTCTTTACCCAATTCTCATGCCAGACCCTAGGCGTAAGGAGTGTCAGCTTATTCTAGTTACTGGAAACTGACTTGACAAAACCATGAGGCATTTATGTCACTGACAGTTGAGTCTTGTCAGTAGCTACTTAGGTTTTGTGTAATACAAACCTTTGCAGTGGGTGTGGAAGCCCATCTGAGATCTGATACTCCCCTTCCGTAAGCCAGTGTGAGAAACTGGATACATTGTCAACTCTACCCATCAAGATACACATCAAGACCCACTTTTTTCATTTGTACCTCATCTGCTGTAATAGGGATGTTGTACTCACACCACTTGCTAGCCCACATTATGCCTCAAGCCTCCAAACATTCTGTCATTGCCTTTGAAGAGATGACCAGTATTACTGAATGTATCACCATCGCTCGCAAAACCAGAGACAAATTCAAGGATGCAGGAAAGACTAGGAAGACTGTTTGTCCACCTCCACCTCCTTCTCTCATCTCACATATTCTGTCGCCAGAAGAGTATTGTTAGAAGTTAATCCGCACGGTATCGGGCTTCTCGGGGATCTCGGCTCGCTCGGCGTTATTATTCATTTATCTTTTCTTTTATGTTTTCTTTTAGTTTCTATATCGCAAGAAAACTTTATCATGAACTGTATAGTTGGTCTGTGCGCATGTATTGTTTCCTATATAGTTTGGACTTGACAAGGGTTGATACCCTTGTCGAGTTGCACCTTATACAACATTGTTATCCCCGGTCCATTCTAGAACCTTCGATTTGCTACGGCCGGCGTCGTAATTCAACAAGTATGCAGAAAAGTATAGAGAGTTTGATGAACATAACCACAAAATGTCTTTACTTGCCTCACTCCAAAACCCCTCATTGAACGACTTACCCTTGAGGATGTAGTGTTCACCCTCTTCCTTGTGTCTCCTCATGTCAACTTGAAGCCCAGGGAATACACTCCTTACACTCCACCTTCACCTATCCCTACCAACCTTTGTATTCACAAGACCAAGTATCTTTTGCATATCCAGGAGTTTCATAAGCTCATTCAGTCTACCTTGGATTGCTTAGAGCCTGTATTCAAGGCCTTGGAACAGAGAGTTCAAGACCTTACCCTTCCACTGGAGAAATCGGCAGAAGAGGTTCAGAATGATCCACTCTGGGAGTGGTTCAATCAGTTGCAGGTTATTGAAAGGGATATAGAAGAGATTGGTCACAGGTTTAAAAATGGTGACTGGAGGAAACTTAAAGGAGCTTGTAAACGTATTGGACAAGTTTCTTTTAACAACTTATCTACAAGGATATTGGAGATCAGGAAGGAATTGTTATCATTAAACATTACCTTACCTTAGAAATAGTCTCATAACAATGATATTGATATCTTTATGGCATTGGCTATGTGTGATTGCTTTTATCTTAGCATGTTCAAGATCTGTTTGTTCATTTTGTTGACAACTGAGCTTAGAACATGTCAAACCAAATTTCTGTGTACACCTCTTATGAGTCCACTGTTCAACTCCCTGAAGATGATGTCAACCAATGGGGAGCAACAATTGGTCAAAGCGTCAATTTTGATGCTTTAAACTTACCTGATGAACCTCGCTGAAGAGTCATGGCTCAATTGCTTCGCAATGCCCATGTCACCAATATTGAGTTAATCAAGGAATACGTTGATGACCAAATCAATGAATTAACTAGTCATTACAATGCTGCCCTGGAGATGGCATATAACCACATTGCCCTCCTTGAGGCTACTGTTGCGTCCTACCATCACTTGGGTGCACAAGTCAATAATCTTCAAGGTCAAGTCAACAGACTCCCTGCAAATGTCAATGCTGGTGTTGCAAAAACCAGGATTCCAGAACCACCAACGTTTGCTGGCTCTGAGAATAAGATGCAGTTGGAGGACTGGCTGAATCAGATTGCCCTTTTCTGTGCTGCATCTGGTGTTGTCACTGATCAGCAGAAAATTATTTGTGCCCTCACTCTATCACAAATCCTGATGCTTACCTAAGCTCAGTATACAAGCAAGGGGACAGCAGTCTTAGATAAGCAAGTAGAAGCAGTGAAGTGATCAAAGATCAGATAGTAGATGGAGGATAAGACAGGCTAGGCTGTAGACAAGTTGTTAGGTCTGGGTCCTACAGATGCCAGACAGCTAGTTTATATACACAGAGAACTAGGACCTGGGACACTACCAGATGACCCCAGAGACTCTAGTCCTTACTAATTACATGGAGAAACTAATATCTCCTAGCCAATGGCATAAAACTCTTACTGATTGTTAACAATGACACCATATGACAACATAGATAAAGATCTTATCTTACTGATTGTTCCAGAACCCTCTAGAACAATGAGGAGTGATAAACTACAGATGGCACAGATAATCAACACATGATACAGATAATAATGATCGGCATGTAGCTCCTGAACGGATGCACGCCCCGCGACGTCCCGGGTATTGTCAGAATGCGACGGACGAGGGCTTTCCAACGGTACTAAGCACGAGGTAAACGGCCCAGTATTCGGCGAGATATAATGTAAACAATGTATTCTGCCAAATCTGTGACACACTCGCTTGCGCTCACCAGCCAGCACTTACATGAAGGACTACTTCATCAAGGTCCAAACTGGTGAAGCACTTGGGACCTGGGATGACTTTGTTAAGGAATTGAAGAACATTTACGGACTTAGGGATGATAAGGAAGGGGCTAAGAAAGAGTTAACTGCTATCTGGACAAATAAGGAGCTGGCCAAAAAGAACTTTGTCAAATTTGTGGAACGTTATTGTACTCTGGCTAGGATTGTTGAATATCCTAATGAAGTCCACATTGACAAGTTAAAGGAGGTGATTCCTGATGAGTTGCAAAAGTCACTTGTCATATATGAGATCAACAATTCAACTCCTAAGACCTGGGATGCATATCTCCAGCTCTTACTTAAGGCTTATAAACTGCTCCATCCAGAGAAGGCACAGGATGTTATTTTTGGCAACAGCAGAAATACAAGTGGTAGTGGCAACAAGGATCTGAATGCTATGGAAATAGACCAAGCAAAGAAGAAGAAAATCCAGGAAGCCAGTGTGCAGGAGAAAGCACAATGGTATTGTCAGATTTGTGCTGGGAAAGGACATAAGTCCAAGAGTAACAATTGCTATGACAAACCAGGGAATGAACACAAACATCCCCAAAAATCAACACTGGCTTCAACTTCTAAGGTTACTCCATTGTCATCTGGATCTTACAATGGTGCAAATAAAACCAAGTCTTTTAAGGCAAGACTTGTGGAAATGCTCAACTCTATGGATGATGAAGACCCAGAACCCCTTTTTGAGGACTTCAACATCAACAGTGCGACTATCAAAGACCTTCCTGATTCTACACCTGTTAAAACAAAGGCTATAGCACAGATCAATAATGTGCAGAAGGAATCCAGGAAGCCGACAGGCTCCAAAAAGCTTAAAGGAAGGGCTCAGATGGATTTTCCCAAGGGACTGTAGAGGATAACGTCTGTGATTTACAGTCAGGAAGTAGTGTACCCAATGTTGGCTCAGATAGTTCTGAAGTAGTACTGGAATCTTGTGTAATTAATACATCACACAACAAGAATTCTTCTTTCAAAATTCCAGTTACACTATGGGTATATGGCACAAAAGTGCAGACCAAGGCTTTAGTTGATTCAGGAGCCACAGCAAACTTCATTGACAGAGAGTTTGTCAAACAAAAGAACCTGGCTACTAATAAATTGGCATCTCCATATAGAGTTATTAATGCAGATGGAACTCCAAATCAAGCTGGACAAATCAATGAATATGTCTGTGCCTATATTGAGATTGGTGCTCACAAGTCCTTTTTGTTACTCAACTTGGGAGCAAAGATATGATAATTGGATACTCATACTTGCATAAGTACAATCCTGCTATTGATTGGCACAAAGAGGAATGGGAGTTCACCAGGTGCCTGGATACATGTACCAATAAAGCCCATAAAACACAAGATATAGAAGCTGGTGCTAACAAGCTTCAACTTGATCCAGATAATCCATGGGATACTTCATTGGACGACTTAGGTGATGAAGACATGGATACTCCACACATCAATTGGGTTGACACAAGCAACCCTCATGATTGCCAACAAGCTATGGTGATAGCATCTATATTTGACAAAGACATAGATGAGGAGCTTGATGACGAGGACACACAAAACTGGAAAAAACATGTACCAGGATGGTTACATGACTTTGGTGATGTGTTTTCAAAGGTCAAATCAGAGTGTATGCCAACCAGAAAGGAGTACGATCATGGAATTGAGTTTGAGGAAGGCACAATGCTTCCCAAGCCAGCTAAGGTCTATCCACTTTCACCAAAAAAGAGAAATTTTCTTGACAAATGGATTGATGAAGAACTTTGCAAAGGTTATATACAGCCTTCTACAAGTCCTATTGCTGCACCATTTTTTTTTGTCAAAAAGAAAGATGGCAGCCTGCGACCAGTTATGGATTACCAAACCCTTAACAATATCACTGTCAAGAATCACTATCCTATTCCAAGAATCTCTGACTTGATTGAGTCACTCAGTCAAGCATTGATCTTCACTAAGATTGACCTCAGGTGGGGATATAACAATGTCCATATCAAAGAGGGTGTTAGGATTTTGCCAGAGCTCTTGTCCAGCAGTGCACGTTAATCCCGTACTGGACGTTACGAGGCTAGCTAGATCTCCCAACGGATCCAACGCTTCTGGTCCTTGTTAAGACAGAAAAGTGACCACACCAGGGTTTGAACCTGGGACCTCCTGTTGGAGCCACAGTTGCTCTTACCACTGAGCTATATGGTCTGGTTACTGTAAGAACTAGTAGGTCATATATAACCTGTTTCACTAGGGATGGCCTTGACTGCCTACCACTGGCACACTGTAGGGACTGGTGCACTAGGTGGTTTCTCTGGTCAGTTCAGTGGACCTAACCTGAAGAGTGACTTGTCCTATCATCACTCAACAGTCCTCTTCACTAGGACCTTGCTGTGGTCGGATAAGACAGCAGAAGTGGCAAGAACAACAAGTCTACCAGACTTGAAGTCACAGCTGGGATGATGTCAAGTACCTTAGACAATCGTCAAGGGAAGGAGGGAGAACACCAGGTAGTTCTTGCCTTGTTAGGGCTCAAAGAACTCAACACTAGGAGCAAGGGTAGAACGCTGTCTAGTAGCAACAACGCTAAGATTCGAATTGAGAAGACTACCTACTTACAAGCTTGCTATTTATCATGTATTGTACAAGCTATTGAAAGATGGTAGTTCATCAGAAGAAGGAGAAGTGGAGGTCCGTATCTAAACATAGAAAGGGAACGATGGAAGTCCGTAGTTAAGTATAGTACAGGAATGAAAGAAGCGAAAGAAAAGGAAAAGTGGGAGTCCGTGCTCCAAGGAGTCCAAAGTCTCTAAACTTAGCTATTCTCCTACACCAAGGTTGTTCGTCTGTTTATTCCAAATTAAGCTCTTCTTCATTGTGAAACTCCCAGTCTTCCCATTGCACATTGACTACCATCATGTCTGTGAGGACGTCAAAGGAATCGAAAATAATATTCATAACAGAGGGAGATGAGTGGAAAACAGCTTTTATCACAAGACGTGGATTGTTTGAGGCAAAGGTTATGTACTTTGGATTCTCCAATGCACCAGCTACATTCCAGAGCATAATGAATGACATACTGGGTGATCTGATTCATAGAGGACAGGTCATGGTATATTTAGATGATATCCTAATATTTGGGAATGACCAGAAGGAACACAGAAAGATTGTCAAAGAAGTGCTGAAAAGGCTTCAAGACAATGATCTATTTGCTAAGGCAGAGAAGTGTTCCTTTGAGCAAACAAGTATGAAATATCTTGGCATGGTCATTTCTCATAACCAGGTTGAAATGGATGAAGAAAAGGTTAAAGGAGTTCTTGAGTGGCTAGTACCTGCAAAGGTCAAACACGTTCAGGCATTCATTGGATTTGCGAATTACTATTGCAGGTTTATCAAAGACTTTTCCAAGATTGTCAAGCCACTCACAAATTTGACTAAGAAAGACCAAACATGGGTGTGGGAGGAAGAGCAACAGACTGCTTTTGAGGCGCTGAAAGAGGCCTTCACAACAGCTCCCATTTTACGTATCCCAGATGATGAAAACCCTTTCAGACTGTCAACAGATGCTAGTGACTTTGCAACTGGTGCAGTACTGTCCCAATTGGACCCTAAAGACAAACTATGGCATCCTGTAGCCTACTTCTCCAAGTCATTAGATATTCATGAATGCAACTATGAGATCTATGACAAAGAGCTACTTGCTATTATCAGGGCCTTAGAGGAATACAGACATCATTTAGAGGGACATCCAGAAAAGTTTGAGATCTGGTCAGATCATCAAAACCTCACATACTTCAAGTCAGCATAGAAACTGACAAGAAGACAAGCTTGGTGAGCACTATACCTTACATGTTTTCACTATTCCCTACACCACAAACCAGGGAAGACTATGCAAGCTGAAGATTCTCTGTCCAGGAGACCAGATCATGAAGAGGGGGTAAACTTTGATAATGAGAACCAAATCCTCTTAAAGCCTGAATTTTTTGCTATTCATGCTATCGAAGCTATTCATGAATCACTCATAAATGACGACAAAATCCTAAGAGAGGTCAAGCAAGCATTACTTTCCAACAGTGTCACCAAAGACTATGAGTCCCTTCTACAGTCAGGTCCTCATGAATTTGGAAAGTCACTACAGGACTGGAACTATGAGAATGGGTTATTACTCTACAAAGGAAAAGTCTATATCCCTAAGAGTACAGATGAACATTTGAGACACAAAATTGTCCAAGCACATCACAATCTTCTATCAGCAGGACATCCAGGTAGATGGAAACCTATGAGTTGGTTTCCAGAAATTATTGGTGGCCTAGTATGTCTATCTTTGTCAAGAACTATGTCAAAGGCTGTGATATGTGTCAGTGGATGAAAAATTGCCCACAGCAGCTCTTTGGACCACTCATTCCAAACAAGGTGCCTAACGGACCTTAGGAGATTATCTCCACCAACCTCATAACTCAGCTACCAGAGTCTAATGGTTACAATGCAATTTGTGTTGTAGTTGATAGGTTAACTAAACAAGCTCATTTCTACCCTATCACCAACCAGTTCACCTCGAAGGACATGGCACAACTACTCTATGACAGGATTTATCCTTTACATGGACTGCCATTGCAAATCATCTCTGATAGAGGAGTTCAGTACTCAGCTGAACTTTTCCAAGAGTGGTGCCGTTTATTGGGTATCAAGTCAACTATGTCCACAGCATATCATCCTCAAACTGATGGACAGACTGAGCGTGTTAACCAAACACTGGAGCAATACTTGCATTGTTATGTTGATTATAACTTAACCAACTGGTCAGACCTGCTATCAACAGCAGAGTTTGCATACAACAACCAAGCACATGAAGGTACCAAGGAATCACCCTTTTTCCTTGAGTATGGTCAGCACCCATGAGCAGGACCTATTGTCCAGGCAACCACTGACATTGACCTGAATGACATAGCTCACAAATGACAAGAAGCACAAGAGCAGGCGAAAGCTGCTCTGGTACTTGCAGCAGAAAGGATGAAGTGGTACTACGACCAAGGTGTCCAGAAAGTCCCTTTTAAAGTTGGAGACAAAATACTACTCAGCCTAAAGGACTATCAGACAACAGAACGAGCACTCAGACCACAATATGAGGGACCATTTGAAATCATTGAAAAGTTGTTCCCAGTCACCTTCCGTCTGAGAATGCCAGCTCATTACTGTTCTATACATCCAGTCTTTCATGCTAGCAAATTGGTTACCTATTTGGAATCAACTATTACAGGACAAAAACCATCAACCCCTCCTCCAATCCAAATTGGTGGACATGATGAGTGGGAAGTTGAAAGGATTCTCCAACATTGTGTTGGCAGGAAAAAGAAGGAGTTCCTAGTTAGATGGAAAGGTTTTAATGCTGGAGATGATACATGGGAACCGGAGTCAAACCTTCAGAATGCAAA